>WBMY01003221.1:183304-213473 GCA_013397315.1 Donacobius atricapilla | reverse complement strand
TTTTTTTTTTCCTTCTGTGTTGTTTCTGATTTCCTTGTTATATCTAGTTAGACTGGATAACCTATCTGGTTTGCATTATCTCATCTGCTCATGCACTTCATAAGTAACAAATTAAGGACATCCATCATTTTGCTTTGAAATGAACTTGTGCTTTTGCTGTATACAGAAGCAAACAGAGATACCTCCCTCTCACCATCACGAGGAGCAATGTTTTCCCTCTCACCTCCTATACACACGAACGGTGCTATGTGTCTAGGTGAACCCCGAGCCTGGAGCGTGGCTGGGAACTGGCAGTGCAGGCTTTGAGCTCGGCTCCCTCTTCCCAGCCTGCAAGGACATGCAAGTGCTATGGGCTGGCCTGAGCGGCTAAGGAGAGGAGAGCACTGGTATTCAATGGTCACTTATACTTCATATGAACACTTTTACCTGCTTCTGTTCTAGAGGAAGCCTTTGAAGAGGAAAAGGTGAAGGCAAGTTACTTTGGGGATCAAACTTTATAATACAGTAGAGAACTTGGCCAACAAATATTGCACTCAATTAGCAAACAAAGCTATTCTATTCTTTATCCTGGCCCCTTCTTAGCCTTGTAATAATTTTCTTCATATGATTGGGACACATGCGATTAAACGGATTTTTTTTTTTTCCAAAATGTAGAACTATCTATGAACTTTGTAGTTGCTGTAATTGTAATTTTCCCAATTAATCTGCAAGTCAATACTTAAACAAGACTTGAGTTCTGTGCTTCCTTTGTAATGATCCTCTGCACAGAAGTAAATTTTACTCACTAGAGAATAGCACTAAAGAGAAGTCTGGTTGGTTGGTTGGGTCTTTTTTTTTTGGTTTGTTTTGAATAATGCACATGATTGGCTTGCAGTTGTATTTAAATATTACAAGCCTGTATACCTTCTAGAACAGGGTCCAAAATCTCATCAGTTTGTAATAGAGTCAAGAATGTGGAAAACCACTAGAAAAGAATTAGTCATCAATGAAATCCACCTTATTCACACTCTTAGCCCTTTGTGGGGCCAAACGATTTGTAATGGGTTGATTAACTTGTAGAAAATCAAAGTGGCTTTTGCATGGAATGGTATTTTACATCTGTAATTTTCCAGAAAATAGATTTGCTCAAAAACTTTGTCCTAAAACTTAGAGACTCTGTCAGCAGGTGCTGAGCTAATTAGGTTATAAGTAAGCTTAAAAGAGTGATATATATTGTTCATATTAATTTGCTTAAATCCCACAAAAGTTTGTTATCATCACTACCCAACGTTTGTGTTGATTTTAATGCTCAGTGACATGAAAAACAAAACCTACAAATGTCCATGGACTGCAGTGTGACTTCCTTGCATTACCTTTGAAGAATGGTGTGTATGAACATGGGAGAGAATTAAATCTTCTCCACTGCACATCAGTATAGGCAGCATCATCGGCCATTATGTCAGAAATAATTTAAAATCACTTAAACATTTAAAACAGTCCACACAAAACAATCCTAGAATGGAATTATATAGCTTTACACATTTGATTACAATTATATTTTATTATCTACATTTCAGTAGCTGCGACTATTTTCTGTTCCTTTCTACATGATATTTGCTTAAAATAATTATACCAACTGAGAACAGTGGCAGATTGAAATTAAATGTTTGGATTAAATATTTTGTCAGCAAACATGCATCAACTGCTTTACTACTGCTTCTCTTCTTCTCTGCATACTGATTACAAAAAGATTGGCTTTTATCTTATCATGATTGGAAAATGCTTAGCTAAATGCTATTTGATATTGCAGCTTAAAAGAAAATCTAGAAATAATCTAGATCTAAATAGTAAGGAACATGTGACATGTAAGTGAAAGAAAGACTTTATAATCAGCTCAGTGCCTCACCCTCACCTCAAACAGGCTACTTTTACTATTTTATTTCCAATTAATGTGTTGCAGTTGGGATGAAAATATGATTAGCTGACAGCTTCCACATTGCTGCTGATCTAAATATATGAACTTCTCATGTAGCTTTTCAGAGACCTAGAATTCAAGACACCCACTGCTTTCTAATCCTGAAACATGAAAAAACATTTTGGTGTTGCAATAATAATGAAAAAGTTTGTAATCGCCTTTCTAACAGATATTCTCATTACCCTAACAAGACTTTGATGTGGAAATAAGTAAGTCTGACTTTTCAACAATGGCAGTTTCAGCGCAGAAACTTAGAAACAAAACTTTGAACTGATACAGCGTAGCTGCCTGTATCCTTTTACCTTGCTAAGCCGCAGTTCGCGCAGCTGTAGCTGAGAGCTGGGATGGTTTCCTCCCTTACTCTGGCAGCCCTGCCACCCTTGCCACGTGTGTGTGTGGAGGTGGGAGCTCCTTGGGCTTCCTGATCTAGAGTTTGAATCTCAAACTGCTGCTTTGTCCCTCCACCCGGGCTGGTTGCTTCTCCTCTGGACGCTGCAGGTTTCTGTGACCATCACTCTCTCTTTCCTAGAGATGGCCCCACTTATTTGGGTGGGTATGTCAGCCTACAAGCTTCCATTTCTTCCCTATGACAGTTCTTACAGAATTGGATAAGATCTAACTTAGCTGGACTCTACAGATGTTTCTTCAAAAACTGCTACATAAAATAGAAAGTATTTATAACATCTAGAAGACTTCTCTAAAACTGAGCTTTGCTTTAAAATATTCACATTTGTAGATAAAAGCTATGTATGTTTTTCCTTCCCCCTTGCTTTCTCGATGGACGCAAAGAAGGAAATATTTATATTGAAAATAGAACTGTGTATGGATCTTATACTACTTTTGGTAAAAAAACCCTCCCTTCTGTTTGGCTCCTTGGTATAAGCTCTTGTCCTTGTGCATTCCTGCCTGAGGAACAGACAGGAAAGTAGTAACAGTTTTGTCTCTTCTTGGGGATGAAAGGAGGTGGATACCAGCATCTCTAGTCTTTCAAGAAAAGGCAGCTTTACAAGGTAACAGAAGAGGGTTTCTCTCTGAGGGACCACATTACTCCAGAGACTCATCCCATTTCATCTTGCCATATGTTGTGCCAGCTTCTGGAGTATCTCAGCACAGGATTTTCTAGCCTTTTCTGCGATGTGTTTAACTTCAACTTCAGTAGGAAGAAAATGAGCATATTCTCCTTCAAAGCCATTTCTTAATATTATTTTACTATTTGGGAGGGATAGAGGATTTCTAGAATATTTTCTCTGTGTGTTTAAAGGCCCTCAGATATAAACTATGCGGCATACTGGTATTATAGTCACCAAGCAAGTTAAAAGATGCCATGATATTGGGAAGGTTAATGGAAAAATCTTAGTAAACAGATGCCTTGTTAAGGCTTCTCTAGGGCAAGTTTGAGTAGTGAAGTTTGGAAACCCCTCAGCACAGCTGCACCATTGTATGCTTCAAATATTCTGCTGGTAACAGTGTAATAGTGTAACAGTGTAAGTAATACAGTAGAAGAAATGCACCTGACCACATACGGTCATTCTGTTTTCAGTTTAATTGCCTGTTAAAGAGCGCTGAGGAATTCCAAATCATTCTAGTGTGTTTCATCAGCCAGCTGTGAAACACACTGTTTCAGCTACATAAAAATAAAGACTTAAAAATAATACTTCTATGTGCAACCAGCTTGCTTTCTCACCCAAGGATGTTAAAGGTGCTTATGTGTCATGGATGTAACAGAACATTTGGAAAATGTTTCCTATTGAGCTATAAAGAGGAAAAAGGCATAATCAAGTGCAAAAACTTTCCAGAGCTGTCAGCTAGCACAAAGCTGCTTCTGGGCAAACAAACTGCGCTATTTACAAATGGTGATATCATCAGGAGCTATTTATATAGTGAAAATAATTTACACTCCAATTACGTATTTGTAGATAGTCCAGCCAGAAATGGCCATTGTGTCATCCAGGCTGACCTCCAAAGTAGAAATGAGGCTACATCTAGCTTTTTAATTATAAAATATACTTTTCTTGGTGAAGACAACTTTTTAATATTTTTTTTTTATGACAGCAGTGAAAGCATCTATGTTTTGAAAAGCAAAGCTCATTTCAAGAGAATAGAAAAAAGAAAGTTATTAATATGTAAAGGACTTTTTGGCAATGAATCGTGGGCTCATAGGGTATGCTAGATCATCATGTCTGTTTCTTGCCAGAAGAGTAATTTTTTTTTAGGTTTTTTCAGTCAAATTTAATTTGTGGTAAACCACTGGGTGTGAACTGCTTTACCTGGGAATTAATCTACACTATCATTCACTTGGAGTTTTCTTCTTCTAGCTTCATTCAATTATTCATAATTATGTACATTCATAAATTAGATTAGGCTGCTAGATTTATTTTCTCTGTCTATAACCTACTAGCTAGATTTGATAGGTAGAGATTTCTTGTTTGGGGGAAGCAATGGGTGGGTAACTGCTGTAAGGTCTTTAATTTCAATCTGTGGGACAGGGCATGCTGCATTTGGAGACATCTGTTGCAGAGAATGCTTTTTAATATGTTCAAATTCAAATAGTTCTTCACGCCTAATGCAAATTGTCAAGGATAATTAGTTGCTGAAAAAACCAGTATCAGTGAGGGGGCAGCAGGTGTCTCCCAGTGCTTAGTAATACCTGTAGAGAAGGGGCACACACATGCCTGAAAATTATTTGGTCTTTCCTCGTTACAGGATTGAGATATCTGAAAAAGATTTGATTAACAATGTGTTTATCTACTTTTTAAATCATACATTTAACAGTGACATGTGTAATAAAAAGTTTTACTGGAGTCTCTGAACACACTTTCAGCTATTCCTGTCTGTCTATATTGCACAAACAGCAAATAAAAGCATTTAAATGGGCTGAGGGAGAGATTAAACACTTTAAAAAATATTCTCCTCACAAGAGTGTTCACAGAGTTAGCTATGTTTGCAAACCCTGAGAGCTTGGGCAAGTGCAATGACTGAAAAATTTAACACAAAAAAAAAAATTGAAATATTTCCTGGATGTTTAAGAAGTCCTTATTATATCAGTGAAGATAATTGCTCCTGTATTTTAAAAAATTATTTTCTGGGTGCTTCGTGAACAGGCTGTTTGAGGAAAGCTACCTTTTACTGAAAAAAAGTTCTGAATTGAACATATTAGGCTTCCAACTTTTCTTGCAAATCTGTGTGGAAGTTGCAATCTGCTTTGCAAAATCTCAGGAGCAAAGAGAGTATTCTAGTATTTTCTGTAGCTACTGAAACCCCAGCCATCATTAATCCTTAACAAATATAGTCCTTTATGGCAGGGATTCAAGAGAAATGTGCATGTCTGTGCTAGAGTTGGCTCATTGAGAAACATCATATATGTGTTGTGTAAAGAGTGCAGCTCGTATGGCAGCAACCATCAGGATGTCAGAAATAGGACAGAGGCTCAGTTGCACAGTCTACCTCTCGATGCCAGGTAAAACCCACTACAGATAGGAAGAAATCCAGGATGGCTGAACATTGCAAGTGATTTGAACAGCAGAACTTTGGTATCAGAACAGTACTGCTGCCTCGGAGAGAAAATAATACCAATATATAAAACAATACCTTAGTTTTTGAAGTGCTTTTCCTCACAAATTATCATGAAGACTGAAGGCAGAAGTTTCTGATGTTATCTAGGCTATTTCCTGACATTGATGAATTGTTTCTTCCTGGGAATTCCCAAATATCAGCTTTTCACTGTTAGATGGCTTAGCAAATGAGAGACTTTGTCAATTCTGCTGAAGAGGCAAAACAGAGCCCAGATAACATGAGGATTGCCCTGAGTTCAACTAAACAACAGCATCTCTTTGGTTAGTTGAACTTATTGCAAGATTCTCCTTAGTTTTTCTCTCTCCTTTCAGCTCTCTTGCCTCTTGAAAAAATTTCCTGTCATTTATCATCACTCTGAAGCTCTCCAGTCTGTAGCTTTGATTACAGTACTACAAGTGACTTGACCTAATATGATCTGCAAATGACCAAATTATTTCTACAGAAAGATACCCACATGACCTTATTTCTAGCCATGAATTCTCTACCTATTGCCCTATACTTTCAGTGAATCCCATAATTAGGATGGGTAAATGCAATTTTACTGTTTCCTAAGACTGTACTGAGACGGGAACTAAATCTAGGGCTGATGAAGTTAATGGACTAGCTCCCTGGGCCCCCTAGAGTGCTCTTCATTTTACTTGTTGCCAACAACAACCTTTTAATCACAACCACGTCTGCTAGAAGAGTGAGTGAGTTGTAAGCTTTCATGGTTGAACCCTCTTTCACTGTATTCCACAGAGACAATAGTTATCCTGCATCTTTATCTCAAATTGTTACTTAAAATTCTGTAACACCTGAGATTTTTTGGGCTCTCTTCTCTATGATACGTTACATCCATTCTGTGGGAAGAAAAGCATTTAAGACCTCTTGTTTTCTTAAGACAAAAATGTGGAAATGTTGTCTTGATTTTTAGTGTGCTCAAGGAGCAGAATGGTCATCTATTTTACACATTATCAGTTATCTGGTTTAAATTTTGTTTGTTTCTTTGTTTGTTTTTAAGTAGGGACGCTGAAAAATAACCGCGTGATCTTCTAGTCTAGAGCTCCTCAAGATAGCTGGATATCTTATGGCACTGTTTCCAACTCCAAAAGGCACATAAATAATCCCACTGGTCAAGAGTTCTGATTGGTTCTTGTCGTTAAATAGTAATATGAAGATTGTCCAAGATGTGCTAAGTTTGTTTTTTTTGTTTTTTTTTTTCTTTTAATTTTAGTTTTGGTTTAGGTTGTTTGGGTTGTTTTTGGGTCTTTTTTCACTTAGGCATATTTTGGCTTTCCTCTTTTAAAAATGGAAAACGTAACCTTTTTATGATTACTTTTGCTGTGCTAGTGATATACACTTTCTCTGTGAAAAGAGTTGCATTTTCTGGTTTTTATGGACAGCAATGATATTCTCATTATAGCTGTAAGTGCCAATATTTTACACTCATAGTCTTTCTGTTATGATTAATTCTACATTAAAAGATTAAAAGATAGTGGAAAATGGTGGCTAATTTTTCCAGCTGAAACTAAGGAGGGAATATTGATGGACAGAATGTAATTAAAGAGGCTGGAATTTGGCCAAGACACTGGCATTGTTATTTCTGCTCTTGCAAAAATACCATGGGATCTTTAATGGCCCTGAGTGGCCTCAGTTGTACGTCTCTTTTGAAAGATGGATACTGGTGATCGTCTACTGCCTAGTGAATGCACTGCTAATGCCTGCCTGGCTGAGAGCTGAGAATAAGAGCAGGATGAAGAGATTCATTAAACAGTGAAAGATCAAAATGAATGAATGGTGAAACTGAGGACCCCTGCCTTCTCTAGGAAGTGTCTTATTGCTGCCTTGAGGAAGAGGTGGTCTGATCCACAACTCATTGAAATCAATGAAAAGAATCTAATTGATTTCAAAGGATTTTGGCTCAAGCCCTAAGTTCCATTTTATCTTGCTCTTTGTTCTTTGACAAGGATTAAAGTAACCAGGAAGTCTTGTATCTGATTATGTCTTCCCAAAATATAAAATCAAATAGTCTCTGTCTGTTTAAACAGGTTTTTCCATAAGAGCTACTGCTCAAGGTCAGGAGAGAAGGGTTTAGGTAGGTCCATGGTGTGGAGCACGCACAATCCCGCCTGGGTTGTGAAATGAGACAGTTTGGTATACATGGCCCTATGGAATTCAGTAGTCATGTATTTATGTCTAGGGGATGTTTCTTTTAATTCTGAATTAAAGGGATCCATGTACAAAAGATTGGCTTTACCTCATTTTTAAGTGGGCATTCATGAGGGAGTGTATATGTTCAGATAAACTTCATACTAAAGTCATGTTATGAGGAGCTGCACGGACCTGCTGGTTCACTGGTGTATTTTTCAAACTACTTTTATAATTTCAGCACCTATTTGGAATGAATGTGAAATAGTTTTACCCCTAGATAATTAAAGTCCTTTCTGCTACAACTGAAGCTAGCTGGCAATTTCTATTTTATGCACTGTTATTGGGTAAATAGCTGCTTACAAAATTGAGCTTGTCCAAGAATTCCTTTACTGGTTTGAACTGGTATTATCTCTGAAGTATTTGAATAGCAGGGGTTGGACTTTGAATAAGACTATTTTATAAAGTCAGTTGCTTAACTGATATTTGTGAGCATATTGTGCACAAACTGTGTAGCCACCGTCTTGATGTGAGAGTAGCAATATCTGTACATCATTTGAATATGTCTGATGAGTTGCACAGCTACCAGAGGAGAATCTCATCTGTTACTCCTTGCAGAAATCTGAAGTACAAATAATTTCCACCTCTGAGTACTACAAATAGCCTTGAACCATGTGTACAATGTTGTTGAAAATATGTAGGCAGTCAACTTTAGTGAGGCAAGGTTCATACCCAAGCTACACTTGTATATGTTGAAATAGCATAGGAGGAGATATCTGCCACTGTCCTACTGTTTTCTTCTCCTCTAAAAAGCACTAACGTCTTCAAAATCAGGTATTTTACCTAATCTTGTTCTCCAATGTCTTTCCAATGAATCCTTCCTCCATTTAATCTGTTGTCTCTTTCATTAGCAGGGGAATGCAGTTAACAGTGTATTAGTTAGGGGCACTCTCTTTTACAAGGCCTCTTTTATGTAAAAATTCTTTTGAGAGTATAATGATCTAGGGGTTTCGGTTTTGCTTCTACTTACATGCAGCTTTTGCCTTGTTTTGGTATTTTAGTGACTGCAGAGAAATGACCCTTGAAGTGATAATATCGTACTGGTAATGAACTGATGGGGGAAAAAAAACCCATAAATACATATTTCATTTTCCCATATTCTTCTGTTGGTTTGTTTTTGACTCCTTTCTTGTTGTTTCTTGCTTCCTTGTAACTGGACTTAGTAAAGTTTTAGTTATTAACAGCACCTTGCTCATCTTTGCAAAGGGAAAGAAATGGCTAAGCAAAAACTTCCCCCTCACTGCCAGTCTAGGACATGGACAGAAACTGGCATTCACACAATCCAGTTTTCTTCTTGAATTATCCTTGGGGACCATCACTTTTTCTTTGTGTGTGCAATCTTTGCTTTTCTGTTACTTTTGTTATTTCCTCCAAGTGGAATCTGAATACAAATCATTTTGGTGTGGGTATTGACATCACAAGGAAGCTTGAAAATAAAATGCTGATGTTCTGATGCTTCTGCCAGAATTGCTACCCCCCAAATGATTTATTTTCCCAGGGAATTGTGAAATGTTGCAGCAGTCAAACGCATAGAAATGTTTTTCAAGGTGAAAGGGACTAAAGTATAGTTATTTCTGTAAACCAAATGTTTCTGCTCTGGCCCAGATGCTGCTGTTTTACCAAAGTATCTTGACTGGGTGTGAGGTATCAGTCTAGTTGTGACACTGTATAGACAGTTCAGCTTCTCTTTGTCCTTTGTTTCCAAAACCATAGTCATCTACTGTTTATCTAAAGGAGAGTCTCCGTCAGCTGGTTGTAGTAGTAACTCACACAGCTGATGATATTGATAAAAACACAGAGCAGCCTTAAACAAATCAGAAGTTGTGTACTCCATTTGCAGTTTTAACACACCAATCTTACTGTGTATGAGAGGAATCACATTCCCTCCCATCTCTTACACTGCAAGCTATGGATCATCAGCATCCAGACCAATGCTCTTGTTTGGTATCACAAAGGCTTGCCCAAAGCTAGCCAGTGACTGAGGCCTTTGTTAGAGCATGGTGCTGGCCCCATGCCTACTGGGCACTGCGAGTACAGCAAGCTGCCTGTCTGATGTTTTTACAGACAGATGGGTCAGGAGCAGAAGCAATTATTTCAAATGTGACCTGACCAGGGTGGAGCTGGAGACATTTTGCACATTTATAAATGACCACCTTCATCGGACATCCAGTCAAAAATGTATTACCAAGCTAGTTGCCCAAAAGCCTTTTGTGGTAAGTCAAAGAATTAGAGTCAGTATTATTTAGACCTTTCCTTACCACTGCATGGAGATTTCACAGTTTCTAGAAAGCTCACATACCCAAAGCTGACTATATACTATGGCCTTCACATATAGTTTTTCTGTTCATAGGATGGCCTAACAATAATGAAGAAAGAATCAGGGCACATATTATAAATATGCTTCTCAAATGAAACATTTTATCTTTATTCCCTAATATTTCTCATAAGGATACCATCAGGTCTCTCTATCACCTTTTTTAGTGTTTTTTCATTATAAAGAGCCATCTCCCTATGTAAGCCATTATCTAAACAGAGCTTACAGATATGATTTGCACACAGGGATGCTATTTAATGTCTGATATTCTTCATGACCATTCCTTCACTTTATCTCGTTTTAGAATAATGATAAAGGGAGTTCTGCTTCCCTGCTGCTCACCATATCCTTCTCTGAGCTTGCTTTCCTCAGCCTTTAAAAAAGTAAAACTCCAAACCCGGGGTTGAAACAAGGTATTCTTAATCCTTAGTTCTGTCAGAGATGCTCTCAGTTATAGATACAATAGGTGTGCAAAAATTTTCCATATTTCATTTACACCCTGGTATACACCAGGGTATAATTTGCCTCTGTGCACAATTTAGACTAAACTCAGAGCTCTTCAATGTAAAGGGCAGTTTAGAGTGCTGTAAGAAGGTTTTTGAGCATCTGTTCATGCCAATTACCCCAACGTCCTTCCAGAATAGTAAGTATCCTACGATAGGATTTCAGTAAGGTGTCTGTATTGGAAGTTGTAACGTGGTCATTTATACCGCCTTCTGCCTTTTACTACAGGTGCAGAAGTATGGAGACAGCATAATGGGAAGAAGGGAGAATATAGTAGTCTGTATACTTCTTTATAGCCTATATGCATTGTTTATAAACTATATTTTTACTCTTACTATTTATAGAGGTTTTTATTTGTTTCTTTATTAAGACATGATTTTTTTTTTTTTCCTGAAGAGACTGGCTAATCTGCCACCTCATCTTTGTCCAAATTTACAAAACTTTTGGAGGGTAATCAAGACATCCTAGAGACTTCAAGAGGAGGTTCTGTGATGTTAGAATGTGCTTCCACTGGTCATCTATCAAAGTCTGAGTCTGGTCACTTTGAGCATCACAGGGCAATATGCACATTTATGGGCTCTTAGTATTTGTCAGGTAGCTGAGCTTCCAATACAGGACAGAATTATGGCTGTGTCCCACCTTCTCCTCCTTCTAAAGTGGTATTTTAAAATTATGAACCAAATAAAACCTTCCAGACACTGAGATCATGTTAGTTAAGATGAGATGGCAAAAGAAATTCTTAATCAATGCTATTGTACATCAATTGGGTGCTCATGGTCTTGCACCTCCTTCTGCATCTTGGAAAAAGGAAAGATGTACCCTGAATATCTGTCATGACTTTTCAGCTTTATTTCCATTTCCTTCTTCTGCAATCCTTTTGAGAAAGGAAAGGAAAGGAAAGGAAAGGAAAGGAAAGGAAAGGAAAGGAAAGGAAAGGAAAGGAAAGGAAAGGAAAGGAAAGGAAAGGAAGAGGAGAAAATAGAGGGAGGAAAGGCATGAATAGAAGTCTCTTTGCCACTGGATCTTAGCAAAATTATAGAATCCAGCTCTTGGAGAGAACTTGAGATGAGTCCTTTTTGTCAACAGCATCTATATACACAGACATGCACTATAAAATCACTACTGGTCTGTGCTCTCCTGATGAAAAAGTAGCCTCACCCTACATTTCCATGTGAATCTGTAGAAGAGGAGCTTCTTTGAACTCTGTTGTCTCAAGGGCTATGGCAACTCTGTGGAATCCCTTCTAAGAGAGTTCTAGGAAGTCAGAGGAGAACAAAGATAATTTAAAAGTTTTGAAGACTTAACAGACAGTAATAGGACATTTTCTGGAGGAGTGTAGAATGTATATCCTCCAAGATATGATTGAAACAATAAGGAATGCTTAGGCAGTTGTTTCCCAAGAAAAGAAGTGTTAGTTCTTTTGTTCGAGTAATTTAAAACATATACTTGAGAGAACACAGAAGAAAATATTGTCTTGGATGGTGTTACATTAATAAATGGATATAAGACTGGCCTGGGTCATTTAATAATCTTTTTCTGTTTGGAATGACTGTTGATGTAGTTGGTCTCTGCCCATGTGCTTTTCAGATTTCTTACCAAGGGCCAAGTTCATTCAACGTGTGCTGCTAGTGCAGATGAATTTTGCTCAAGATTTTAAATTTTTTTGGTGCCAAGTTAAGCCTTAAATTTGAAACATAGGTCTGAAACATTGTGATTTCTTTTAAATATTTAACTCTTTGCATCACAATGAATCTTATTTTCTGCTGTCTATGTGAGCATAGCGTTTTTAAAGCTAACGTGCCATTCATATTCTATGCAAGAGCACATTGGCATCATTTTCTTGACACATATCCGAGTTTCCTTCTACTGATCTTTTTGACTCCTCTCACCCTGGGGATTGTCTACTGAGTTATCAATACTGATCTGATTTGTGTCACCAGAAAATAGATTGAACTTTCAAATGAGTGAAGAAAAAATACACAAAACATGCTATTTTTACACTAAAACCATTTGATGGTCTATGTGTCTTATCTGAACTGCGCTGGTTTTGTGGTTGAAGAATTCCCACTCTTTAACCTCTAGCATTAAATAGTGTACAGGAAAACAGAAAAGGTACTGGATGCTATTTAGTGATCAGAAAAGACAGCCTGGAAACATAGCTTTTGGATCCCTCTTTTCTTTACCCAGTTTTTAATCTATTTGGACTTGGTTTATGGTTTTAAGTATGTAAACCCAATTGTGCTTCCCTACACAGTTGTTACAAAAAATAGTGAATGTAATTATGACAAATTATTTGCCCATGTCTTCTGAGAAGTGATAACTCAGCAGCAGGTGAATATTTAAAATTACTGTGCTTGTCTTGTTTGATTTTTATTACTGTATTTTTTTCAGAATTTTATTGCTTGCTCCCTTTTCCCAGCTTTGATCCTATCTCTGCTCTTCCTTGTCACTGAAATGCTTTGTTTCTCTCTTTTGAGCCACTCACTACTTCACGTATTTTCCCTTAAGCCCCTCCTTTCAGTTTAGCTTATGATTGATTCCCTTTGAAAAGCATTTTATGTTATGGTGCATTGACTTAAATTTTATTTTACATAAAAGGTAAAAGATAACTAAAGGAAAGGGTGGGAGATGATGCATTAATGTGTGGGTTGAGAGATGGAACAAAAGATTGTTTTTTAATTCAAGCTGAAAATAGAAAATAAGACACTTGCGGCACTTCTGTGCATGTCAACAAAACTATAACTTTACTCACAGAATAAAATTTTTTTTTTTTAAGCTACTGAGATATAAGTCAAAGATCTAACCATGTCATTTGCTAAAAAAAAATGATCCTTGACTTCTTTGTAAATACTTTTGTGTTGGACTATGGGAGCAAAAGAAAATAATTTTCATTATGAAAAACTCCTGTAAATATAGCTTCTGAATTGCAATGTGCAGCTCTAGCAGAACATTGCTTAGAGAGATTTTGTTTAAAACATTTATTGAAGGCATATATTACAGTATATCATTTACTGGCTGGAAGCCATGCAATATGTGTCTTAACAAAAAAAAATTACCTTGTAATATGAGCTCCTCCAAGGCATAATTATATAATAAAGTTCTTATTGGGAAAACTGGAAGAAGGCCAAGCCTTGTCCAAATATAGTGAATGTCAGAGCCAAATTTATTATCCTTAGCTATTAACAGGAGAAGGCAGGTTTTGTTTACCAAGCCTAATTCTCTCCTAATTACAGCCACTATAAAATAATTACTATCCATGGGATAACAACACAAGGCAGAGTGACTAACAGAAGAAACTGCAGGGGTTAGAAAACAGAGTGCAATTCTGTGTCATTTTGAACAGCTTGTGTACTGCCATGAACAAATTAACGGACTTCATTAAGGAATTATGTTTTAAGAGTGGCTTTGCAGTGAAGCAGTAAAGCAATTAATGCATCTTATTTGGTCCTAGATCTGAGTTCTAGTGTGGTTTTAGACAGCAACTTAATTTCTTTTTTTTTTTTTTTATGTATCAGGTATAATAGGATGTAACAACATTACTGAATAAGATCAGTAATGAGTATATGGAAAGGGCTTTATTTTGGACAAATGATACCCATTTTCCACTGAATCAAAATGTTTCACTGAGTAAATTCATATGAACTTAATTGAATAAAAACCAAAGAGAGACCCCAAAATACACTTAAAATAATTTGCATATTCAAATATTTATTTCCATTACACTTTGGGTAAAAACTCATAGCACTAAACAAATGTTATATATAATCTCTGTGTTTATATTTGAACAAGGAAAGCAGGTTAATGCAAAAAAATTACAATATTTCATTGTTACTCTCCCTAAAAATCAGAATGGAGTATTTTTCAGCTGAAACAGAATACTTCATTAAATTTGCAATATTTTGATTCTCACTTTGCCTGCTCTCTTCCATTTTGTATAACCCCAGAGGTGCACAAAAGTCCTAGAGCAAGGGTTTTTCACAATTAAAGTGTATGTATCAAAACCAGCCTGTACACAACATATTCACAGTGTAAAAGGTTAGAGTTCAAGCTGTCTTCTCTCTGTAGCAGACAGTTCACCCTATAGCAGGGCTAACTCCCTGATTTTAGTGACTTAGTGGGAACTGGCAAACTCAACACACTTGGGAGTCTGTTTTAGATACTAGTTTTAATAGGCCTCCAGATGGCCTCATGAAAGCAAAAGGATTATTATAGTAGCCCCCAGCCGTGCCATGATAGATAAAGGTGTATTAGAGTTTCCTTTATAAACCCCTTTTTTGAGGGATTTATAATTCCGTTATAAAATTCTCTTAGCACCAGAAGTCAATGTAAAGTACTCAGCCCACACAATATGTTTTAGGGTTTTTTAAAGGATATATATCATTGCAGCCTCTATTTATCCTGTATACATAGCAGTGGTTTGGATTACTTTAAAGAGTACTTTTGTTCACAGTTCCAACTGAAGCTAATTGTGAAAGTAAAATTTAAATATGCATATCCTCAGCTGGGGTGAGTCAGCTGACTGTCTTCTGTCTTTTGAGATTTGAGATCAACTCAGTGACTCATTTATATCCACCAAGCATCCTCTCCTCATTATTAGTCAAGGGCGAGAAGAGTGGAAACCAAAGCTAAGACACAGATCTAAAATGTTAGAAATGTTGCTGGACACCCAATATGTACATCATGACAGCACCCAAGAACACTGGGACAAATAAACACACATCCTTTGTATACCATCAGCATATTCTGGATCTGTCAGAATTCTGTTTTTATTCAAATTCTTGCTAGTTTACATAGTGGTATTAGAGACAGGGTGCTCTTTAAACTGGGATAAAGCTGACTTTACTAGCTGCATTTGGATGGTTCTGTTGCTTTGCCCCTCTTTCCCCTGGACTCTAACATCAGTGACATTAAGTAATTAGAAATGTTTCTTTGCACATTTCAAAGAAAACTTCAAAATCTGATTTCATAGAACAAGTCCACACAAGGTTTCTTTGAAAAACACAAAGGAAAATGCTGCAGTTGGTCAGTCATCTTTCTTCTTTATCTAACCATAAAATCAAAATGGGGTTTGCATTTTTTCCTACTAGTTTGATCAAACAATTTTGAGCAATTTCCTGAACAGCAAAACAATGAATGTGGACAGTAAACTTTTCAAAGTATTAAAGTGACTTTCAGGCATGGAAACCCCAACTGATTCCTTTCCCTGGCTTGAACACTGGTTTTCTGATATTAAAACTGAAAGTGACTTATTGCAACATGAACGTTATCTCCTTTTCATGTGTCACATCCTCTCAGGTTATACTTTAAAGTTCCCACTGCAAAGGCCAGTCCTGTGCATTAGCATTGTAGAAAAGGAAGTGCCATTGTAAGGCATTGTGTCAATATTTCTACATATTTATGAAGCCAAATTATGAATTGATATGATCTATCATAATGGCTCTGCCATGTCAACGTCTGCATATTAACTGCTTCATTACAGGATGATACTGTGTCAGTCACAGTTTTTCAGGAGGCCAGAATCACTGCTAAATTTTAGTAATTTATCTTCAATTGCATTAAAAATGAAAGGCTAACATGTTTGCAGTCTATTAAGTTATGCTTTTAATTAACACTTAAAGAAATCTGGACAATGAGTGTGAAAATGTTTAATGTTTTGCATGTTCCTACAGATTAAATACCTTTATTCATTTGGAAAACATTATTAAACTTTAAAAACATTTCAGGAATATTGTAACTGTGCTGCATGATTTGCACATCATTCTATCACATAAAATTAAAAGCTCTACAGAGAACTACAGCTTAAATATTATAATAAAATACAACACTTACAAATGAAATTATACCTAATTTTCCGTTAGATATGTGTCCCATATCTTCTTAATGGTTTCCTGAAGACCTCTGAGTTGATAAGTAGTGCATTTGAATGGGATACATGTCTTCAAATATTGCAGAAAATTCAAGTGTGAGATGTCACGTACTGTAGCAAATTTGCTACAATACCTAGGCACAAAAGGGTGAGTTAAGGATGGACTGTCAGCATGGAGGTCGTTGACCTGGAATGAAAGTAATGTACAGATCTAGAGCACTAATGAGGGAAACAATGACTTCCACAATAATGATGCGCAATGCTGTATAACATCCCATGTATTCTTGTATAGCCTGTAAATGTCACAAGCCTCAACTAGAAATCAGAATTTCCTTCCTTTTGATGGCTTGTCTTCAGATATTTGATGTGCTTTGTAGCTGCAGTTATTGCTCTGCTTTATGCATAAATCCTTCTAGGAAGCTGTTGATGAGTTGATGCAACATCATGGTCATTGGACAGTGAAATACTTGGTGGTTTTGCATGTATTTCACAGGTCAAAAAAAAAAAATTCAGGGCTGTAAATCTTGTAATTGCATTAAGTTTATTCTATTTGTCTGCTGGAAAGGTTTTCATGTGTTATTCAGAAAGTAAGGTCTTTATCATCTGAGACAGAGCTCTATGTGCATGTTTTTGTTCTCAGAGTTTTTCCTGTTCAGGATAATCTTCAGCAATGCACTTCTACTCAATCCCCACTGTTGTAAAATGTGATTACTTTTTGCACAGAAAATTATTTGAAACGTTGCAAACACAAATATGTTATTTTTTTCTGATTTTTGTATTCATTTTCCTTAGATTGAAGCAGGGTTTGGAAGATTTATACTATATAAATTTTGCATTCATTGTGACATGTATCTACAATTGTTGTGCTGCAAGAGACATTTCAGAAAGTTTTTTTGTTTCCTGAGGAAACTTCACTTCTGACTATTGCTTATGAACAAGGCTGAACAGACCTTTAACCAAAAAACTTTGTCTGGTACCAAAATGACCAGGTGGAGTCTTAGGTATCCAGCAAAATTGCTGGAGATTCAAGCTGTCATCAGTAGATGTCTGCCGGGTCTTATTACTATGATTCATTTTAAAATATTTTAAATCCTAATCATACAAAAAGCTTCAAAACTGTCTAGCTGAAAACATCAAGTTTACTATTTCTTGAGAGCTACAACCTAGAAGAAGCAGGCGCCATTGTGTCAGAGTACAATTGACAGTCCGTTAGGGGATACTAAAAAACAGGGCTGGAAATAGAAATAGAAACTAACTTTCAGCTTTATCAAGTGTGATGCTTCAAGGTCAGAATGAAATTCAGTGATGGGGCAGCACAAAGATGCTTGCACGGCAGGTGCCCTGGTCAATCTATAAACTCAGAGGCCATCAGTCTCTGCTTGTGCCAGCCTGCATTTTAATCAGAAGAAAAAATAAGTGGCACAGTTAAGCATGCTTAGTGGTTTCCAATCAAGCAGATCCCAAAGCCAGAATAGCAAAAATGCATCAAAAGAGTTTTAAGGCAGAATGGACTTATATAAAACCTTGACAGTGGAAGTACTGCTAATAGGTAATTAGTTTAAAAAATTACTAATATCTCAAATTAGGCATCCCCTCCTTAATTTTCCTACAGAGCTGGAAATTGATTGTGATAAGAATACCATGGTAAGAATACGAATTTGTAAGTCCTTTTGCTGGTTCTCATCTAGAGCAATGATTGAAAAGGCAGTATCAATGATAACAGACATGCAGTCTATTTGGGGCCTTCCCCTCCTTTTAATTTATTTCTTCAGTACCATGTGGTATTTTGCCTTGAAAACTCTGATGAGATTTGAGCAGGAATTTTGTTAAATGTGGTCCGGCTGGGGAGATTTGAGGGTGATAGCAATGGGTATCTGAAAGACCCTGAGGAAAACCAAACACTGGGAAAAGCGTAGTAGCTGTAGGAAGAGTCAGAGAACAGAGAGAAGTCCAGAAATAAACAGAACTTTGGTGATTTTTTGCTCCTTTTGTTAAACAAAATAAATACCTTCTCATTTTATGAGAAATGAGGCAAAGGCTAACTCAGCTGAATAGTTTTCTAGTTGTGATCAAATCTGAATTTGAATCCTGAGAAGTACTCATGTGTGGCAAGTGAGAATGGATACCTTCATTCTGCTCTGCAGAGTGATAAATTAAACAGCTTAGTGCATAGCTAACTCTCTTCCCTCAAAAGCACTTTGTCATGTATACTCTTTACAGAAAATGAAGATTTTCTCCAGATGTTTCATTCTTTTCCTTCCTGCATTCAATCTTCAGTCCCACTTCTTATCTTTCTTCTGGCTTTAAGATGTAGAGGTTTTGTGATATTTAGCATTCCTTACCTGCACTAACAAGTACACACAAATGTGCCAAATAGTGCCTGGGTGTGCAATGTCCCCTAGCATGATGATATTTTCACAGATGACCTGGCATGTGAGATTTTAGTTTTCCATGTCATCTACATAGCACAACCTAAGTGTTGTGACATGTCTTCAGTGTATCAGCTCACTGGGTATGTTCTTCACCAATCCTACTACAGGGGATTTTCAGATGTGCCAAAGCCTAGTCAGCAGTAAAGCAGCTGCGTTCTTTTACAGGGCTGAAGGGCATCCAGACAGAAATCCTGAACATATGTTCAAAGCCTCAGATTTTGCCTAGACAAATTTTGAGATAGAAAAAAAGAACATATCCAGATCTTCATCTGTCCCAATCTCCAACTAGCTGTTTCTCAGCATGATGTTAAAAGTATGATTTCCAAAGCCAGAAGAACAAGGCTTGCTGGATGGACAATTGCCTCTCAGTTGTGTAGCGTGGTCTTCTACTCTGATGCTTTGTCACTGTGAAATACATGTAAAATACAAAAGACGTGGCTCTGCCTGCTGCATACCACCAATATTAACTGCTAAATTTCACAGGAAGTGTTTGGAAGCTTTCTGGCTTTTATATAATTTTAAAGGTCCATTATTCAGTGATACATTTATTAGTTTTCTGGCATATATGGCAAAACAGATGTTGTACCGTATTAGGATAGCACAAAAGTGAAGAAACTCAATATGTATTAATATATTCTTTCTTTAGAGAGAGGTTTTAAGGGCAGTAATGCTTGTATTTCCTGCCAGTCCAAACTCTCACATATTGGCAGTTCCTCATTATACTGCTGCCTTTCCTTACACTTCAGGTAGATAATTCACTGTGATGATACAGCAATAATAAAGCTGTTCCACACCTATAATAATAGATAACATTGTAGCAGTGTGCGAGGGAAGTGTTTTCAAGTATTGTATGATTATTTTCCCTGTTTTCTCTTTTTCTGTGTCATATGATATATAACAGCTTATAAACAGTTCATTAATATACATCACTTTCAATGTGAGCATGAATTTAGATGCAACTGTTTTGAAACTTTGTTCCTTGAACATGTGCTTTGCTCTTTGAAACCAAGATGTATGAATGAAAAGCCTCCAGCAGTACCTTGAAGATAATGCTAAAACGCGTATGCAGGAGAGGCAGTAAAAAGTCCTGTGAAAGCTTACTCATCCTAAGAGGTCTTGACCAGTGTCCTTTTGAGTTTTACGCTGTAACACAATATACAACTTCAAGCCAGCCCACCGGTGATAATAAATGAGAAATTTGGAGGGCTACTGAGCACCGTGCAGGTTTTCCCAGTGGACCAGGACACAGTTTGTTAGCACAGGTGTTCCTGTAATTGTGATTCATTGGTGTAAATGCTCCCTGCTCAATGGCCCTTTTCCACGTCCGTCTTCTCCTGGGGTTGTATTGATCTGATGGGTACTGACCTGCACTACTGGGTAACAAGTAAGCCTACACAGATGGGGGCTCTATTCATATTCTAAAGGTTAAACCACAGCTCTATAAAATATTAAAAGAGATATTTTTTTCAAGTGTGCAAGAATTTCATAGCACAAATTGCAAAGACCTTCTGGAGACCACCAATACTAAACTCCACATGTGCTTTTTGAAAATTACTCCCTAAACCACTAAAAGCCAAAAGTCTGTGTATATACAGCTCATCTGTGTTTCATAGAAACCTCCCCTATGGTCTTTTTGTAGACTTGTCAGGGGGTTTGTTACATTAGTATTCTGATGAAAATTTTCCTTTCTACAAAACAGGGGGGTTTTAAATTTTTTTCCTCCTGTTGGCATAGATAGATTTTCTTCAGGAAAATCCAGATGAACAGCCTTAATATGTTTACTGGATTTTTTTTTTTAATTAGTAATTTTTGTCTGGAGGCCAAAAGTTCCATGTTGCCCACAGATGAATTTTTTTCAAGGAATTTTCCAATTTCTTTCTTCAGAAGAGTTCTTAGTTTCGTCTTTCAGTGAGCTTGAAGAATATTCATTCATATTCTGTTTTCAGAATATGAATGAAACTGTTTTTATAAAGTGACTATTGGGAAGTGTATACAATCATACTCAAATGTTCTCAAATGTAAATTTACACATACTCAAGCAGATTTATTTATTTATTTATTTATTTATTTATTTATTTATTTATTTTACACTTAAAAGGGGGGTTTCTTTCCAAGCTAAGTTTAATTCATCCACTCTGGATGGAAAAGGAGTTGGACCAGAGCACCCTAATTTTAAGACATCTCCACTTTCCTCTGTTGCCCTTATGCTCCACATCTGCTCCAGGAACTTGAAGAAGGGCCAGCAAAATTCAGTACTTTGAGATGAAAATTGATCGCATTCCTTGTAACCTGCAATTAATGTGGCTTACTCTAGCCTCCTCTGCAGAGTTTGTGTTAAGGCCTCTTTGCTGGTTATGTTGACTGAGTTCTGTGTCTGGAATGGAGATCTTTGGTGTACTGACCCACACCACTCCCTTTTAATGATATTACAAAAATTTACTTCATGCTTTCCTACTGAAATGACAGTAGTAAAATGACTGAAACCTGTATTTTTCAGGTTTCAGTCTGATACAAATACACTGTAAGTTTTATGCCTGCAAGCATGGATTCTACTTAGGAAGTCTAAGGGGTTTTGGGGTTTTTTTGGTTTTTTTGGGGTTTTTTTTGGGGTTTTTTGTTTGGTTTTTTTTTTTTTTGGTTTTAGATAAATTGTTCATGCGGTATGATAGATATAGTATGATGTGTGCATACAGGTCTTGCTTCAGGCATGCAACACACCTTTACCTCTAGCAACTGCCTCTCAAGACTATATGATTGTAGACAATGTCCTTTTGTGACTACAAACATATTACTGCATTCTGAAAGGACCAATCCGTATCCTTATATAAAACATTAGTAAGTTCTTGTGCTTTTAAATCACTGCATTAGTCAATATGATCCACTGATAAAGAAAAGCAATTTATTGTGAAATAGATATAAATAGAGAAATACCCTGTGAGGATACAATAATTGTGTCCATTTTCCTGTCCCCAATGCTATGAAATAATAAAATGCTAATAAATGCAAATTATGCATGCTCTTTGATGCATGCTAAAAAGAGGCCATTTTAAGAAACAGAGGTACCTTTAATACCAGAGGTCAATGCATTTTTGTTTTCTGTTTATATCTAGCTTTAACCATAAAGTTCTGTTTCATTTTAAGGGTTTGTGCATCTACCTGTCTATGAACTGACAGGATAAGCAAATATGAGTTCCTGATGGTTTAAAAAAATAAATCCTTGAATTCATAATAAATTCCACAAGGAAATCTTGGAAACAAAAAACAAACATTGCCCCCAATAGGACAGTCACTGTGACTTGAAGAAAAGAAAATTGAAATACATGAAAAATCAATGAGGTAATAATTAAATTGTGGAGCCCACAGTACAGTGACCAAAGCTCAGCATGCATGTGCTAATGTATACTGGGAACTGGGGTAATCAGCAGTTACAGGAGAGCAGAGAATGTCTGTCATCCTGAAGCTAATTTCACTATCGGACTCTTTAAAAACACATACCTCCTACAGCATACAGGGATATTTATAGGGGGTTAAAGATACAAATTAGAGTCCTGGAGACTATACATTCCTGATTACCCAGCATTCTTAAATCAGCCCCTTCTTGGTTCTCACACCTGGGCCTCAGCTGCAGAGTAGCTGTCATTTACGCTATCCATGGCACAGGATTGATGACAGTCATTCGCTGATGAAGCTGTATACATCATTTCTGTCCAAGCTGCACTGGCCAGATGGACCCTGACCATCCATCGCCTGTCAGGGACGCATCTGTTCACACTCCTGCGAGAGGAACTAACAAGTCATTGGCTTTCCAAAAGGACAGTATCAGCTGAATAGGGCATAACGTATAAAAAGCTGCTGTTGTTGTTGTTATATTTTAATAGGGTTTCTACAGCAGCCTTTAAAAGTATAAAAAAGGATGATTTCCACTAACTTGTAAACTAAAAAAGTTGCAAAAATCCTTCATACCACTCTGAATGCTTTTTGAATTCAAAATATAGATGACCTGACAAATATTTCTGGTAGATGCTTTTTCAGAGAGATAGACTGTTGGGCTAAGGATATGCTAGACCATGATTACATGGTGATCTATTGTTTCTTTCAAAAAATAGAAATATACGCATATTTTCTTGTATATCCAGCACTGTCTATGAATATTTTTCATGTGGAATTTCTTTGATATGGATTAAAGTTTCTATGTCACTAAAATGAAGGAGCAGTAAAGGAATATTTTACAGTTCCTTCTGTGGTGTAGCCCCAGCCATCAGTAAAACAAAAACAAGCTCCTGAAGTGGTTGTTTTTAGCAATGGACTTTATTCACCAGCACAAAAGTGGCTTTTGGTGGAGATACAAAAAAAAAAAGTAAGAATGCTATTGCAGGGCAGAGGTTATAAAGAGACTTTCACAATTAGAATGCTTCCCATTCCTCCAATGTCTTAGGACTAGTATGTCCATAAAGATATAGAAACAGATATTATGGATGTTTTCAGAACTGAGAAACCAAAACTATTTTGCAATGTGAGAATTTCCTTGGGACTGTTTTAAAGAATGCTCTTTCAGTAAGAATACAAAGGCTGTAGAGCATCAGATCTCCAAAATAAAATTGAGGAAAGTCAAATAAAAAGGGAAAAAAAGGTAATTCTGGCTCCTGAAGAATGAACAAGAATAAGAACAGCTCCACCACTTAAGGCATGTCCTCCTACCTCCCCGACATGCCCACATGGCTTAGTGTGGACCTCCTCTTTGCTTGTTGACTGAGGAAAAACTCCTACTTATTAGCTATCCAATTTATTTTTTCTCCTATTTCTTGTGTCCTAGTATTCTTTATCTTGATTTTTTACTGAATCCGGGAATCTTTTAAAGGAACTACTCAATGTCTCATGTATTTATGACATAAAGAGTGGGTTAAGGAAAAGATCCTAATAGCACAGAAGAATGGGAAGAATTGTGAAATATGGGGTTTTCTATATATAGGTAATACTCTAGTTTTGGGTGTATTAATAATGCTTCATCATTTTTACAAGGAGGTCTGTTCTGAAGCCCTCTTCTGGAGTGATAAAATGTTTGATGACATCTTAGCAGCTTGTGTTTGCTGCTCATGAATTTAGGCAGTTATTCACAAAGAAAGAAACCAAAGAACAAAGAAAAACTGAGCATAATAGTACCCCTTCCATGTATTTAAGAATAAGGATTTCTATTTAATTTTTGCACCTTTGTTTCTCTACAGTCATGCTCCACTCTTATATAAATAGGGATTGAGGACAAAATTCCCTTTTCCATTTGAATTGAAAGTTAAAAGCACATGGCATTGTCTCTAGTTAGTACTCTGTGCTATCCTTCTAGAAAACAAGAATACACTACTATTTATCTCTTGAAGTTTTACACTTTGTATTGATTTTGATCTTAGCGATCAGCAACCTGCCTAATCTGTCTTCAGTATTTTTTACTTTATCTTGCTTTGTTTCATTTATCTGGAGATCAGGCTTGATTGGATATCAGCTACTTTTCACATTAAAATATATTCCTCTGTAAGCAAAATTTAAAAAGCAAGACTAATGTTTGAAAGTATAATATAAAGCTTTGTTAAAAAAAAAATCCAGTGTTTCCATTGTTTAATAAAAAGGTTAGTACATTTTATTGTATTTTAAAAGATACATTTTTACAAAGACTTTGTTTTGTTCTAAGTTAGGAAACTAATATGTGTAGCAAAGGCAAGAGTAGCTGCTGAATTGTCCCTGATAGGTGCTTGTAAGAGGGAATCTGACTTCACGGTACTGATAAATTAACCGGTCTCTGTTTCGGAAATAATGCTGGGTGGGCTGTAATTCTAGCATGGTCAATGTATTAGGCATAGGTCTTGAATGCATGGTCTACACAGCTTAAAGAAGGGTTAAACAGAGCAAGGACTGTAGATCATAGTGTAAGTTAGACAAAGGCCATCAAAACCAAACCAGGCATAAACCTCCAGCAGTTCCAGAGAATAAAAGGACAATAGTTGGATGCTGGGCTTTCTCTGTGGTGGCGGGAGCCTCTGATGCACTGCAGCTCTGTGGTTTGTTTTCTGCATTACCCTCAACCACTGCAAGATCACATTACAGACACAATAGTGATATGAAATTCACAACGCTTGCAAAGCAGGTATTGATATTTAATCAGTCTGCTTTTTGAACAGCAGGTACTGTGATATTTTACACAAAATATTTGAGGCCTAGTGATTTGGTAGGGTTTTTTTCTGTTGCATTTCTTGTAGGTGTGCTTAGGAAATATTTTGGTTTTGGATAACTGAATCAATATATTACTTGTTTGGTGATCTGGCAGCATAACATGAACTGCAGTATTACTGAAACCATAAAATTTCTTCCACAGAAGAACCTTATGACCTTGTACATTTGGAGCCAGAACACGAGTTCTGCTTACATTCTTTTGGGTGCTAAGAAATTGCAAAAGGATCCAAGGCCATCTGAGTGACCTCATGTAGATCTGGGACAAGTGAATCGACAATTGATGAGGTCTGGAAGGGGGTGGTGGTGCTAGAAATTGAAATTAAATAATTTATTTCAATAGAGTTTTTGTTCAGAATTGTCCATTTGTTTCACTCTTTGTCAGATTACTATTTCATGCATGTAAAATAATATTTCAATACTTTAAAAAAATTAAATTTTTTCATGCCTATGTGTTTTTTCTTCCCACTACATTTTATAAGAAAACAAATTCCTCGGGCTTCAACTTTCTTCTAGGATGGAAATATGTTTTTGTAACTTGCAAAATAACTGAGTAGAATAACTGAATCATTGTTTGTTACACAGTAAAAAAGCTCTGCTAATGCTACAGAACATGCTATTCTTATTGCAGTTTACACTCAGTGATAAAGCTTTAGTTATTGAGGAGTATAGTCTGTGCCAAGCAGGGAAGATTATTTCACTTTAGAATAAAGCAGTAAAAAAAGAGGAAAGTTATAATAAACATGCTTGATTAAATTATATTTTATATATTTTAAAATAGAACATAGATGTTTTTATATAAGTATGTATACAAATAAAATATTAACAATTAATATATGGTATATAGACATAATGCTGCAAATAGGTACTTAGGAGAACTGCTCACAAATATGCCTACAACAAATAATAGTGGAAACTACCTTGACAGAGAGGGCTTTTTGAGAAATTTTGTTGGAGGACAAGTATTTTATTGTGCAGGCTGAAATGAGTGACACATTGGAGTTAATGAAGTGTGCTCAAATAGGTAAAAAAGCAGTGGGTGTAATGGCATTGATTTGTAAGACTAAAAGCAAAAGGAAAGAAACACAATTCTGTTCTTTCATGGCATAAAATAATTCCTAAAAATGTCTGTTATTGACAATGGTATTATATCATACATGTTTAAGTACTGGTAGCTTAAACCATACTTTGTGGAACTGACTGCAGGAGAAGGAATTAAGAAGGATTTTCCCACTTATTTCAATTTATCAAATACAATAAAAAGGGAATAAATTTTATAGGCTAAATTCACACTTATGTCCAATAACTAAGAAATAAAAGCAAAGTCTTGGACATATTTCAAATTCCTGCTTGATTATATGTCCATCAAAGAGAGGCTCCTACACCATGTGTAAGAGCCTATGTGCTGTATTTTAACATCAGAAAGAGAGAATACCATGTGGAGCATGTACCCACCGAGCCACATAGAAGATCCACAGGATACAGAAGGGCACATGTGTGAAAGTAAAAAAGATCAAAACAGGATCTCAAATACCAGATTTCTTCATTTTCAAGCCCCTATCAATTATCAACTCTTCATTTTTAGCAGCCACAGCCTTACCATGCAAGTCACAAAGCTTCAGTTTCTGAATTTCCTCATAGACAATGGCTGTTTGAGTAGATTTACCTTAGGTAATGACAATTTTGCAATATTTTTGGGAATGCTGACATTTCATCTCAGGATTAGACACTGAACTCAAGGTTATGATTTTCTCACAGCGGACGCTGAGTTAGGTTTGGTCATTATTTTCATGAGGCCTTGTCAAGAATAGCCTAGATTGCTGGTTGGTGGCAGTCTTAGTGGGTGGCATTCTACCTTCAGAAGCAGTATAAAAAACCAACATCACATCAGCAGTTCTGTGGCCTTCCAAATGTAAGAGAATGTTAAGAATTAGAGAAGCTGAGATCCTGCTGAAGTAGGCTGTCAATTGTGTCAAATAATGAGTTACGTTGAATATTTTTGGGGTATCTACATAAGCCTGGACTTCCTTAAATATAAACTCTTATCTGAAGTTTATGCAGCAGGGTCAGTCAGCATTTGACATTTCATTCATACGTCTGTACTGAGAGGTATGAAAGTGCAGTGTGCGGTATCAGCTGTGTACCGGTCTCAAATCCTAAGGAACACCAGGCTTTAATTTTTAACCTAGAAACCTACAAGGCTGAAAGATCAGTTGAAAACAAAAGGTAAAATTAAACAGAAAGAAAATTTCAATTTTTATTTCAGTGATCGGTTTTCTTTTAAGTGCTTTGAAAGTGTAAGAACACTGAGCTTGCGATCCTTATTTTCTAATCATGTTGTCTTAAACATAATTCATGAGCACTGAGAAGTGAGTCAAGCATCACAGCAGTGTGAGTAAGTTGTTTAAGTTCAGGACATGAGCATCTGGGGGACCAGATTCAGCCGGCACTAAAATTCCCATTCCAAATAAACCTTCAAATATCTCATTAGATGTCCAAGGTTGGGGATGCATACCAAAGGTCTGGAGGGAAGAAGATGTAGTTTGACTCAGTTCCAAAAAGCTGGCATCTTTTGATAATGTAGTAATGATATTTTGAGCCAGTGTGTAATGTTGAATTGTGATACTGCTATGGTATGTGCCAAAAGTAAGGTTTGACCTTACATCACACCAGATTTGATTGATTTCGGGGTGCTTTCTTGGATGAAAGAAGGCATTATGTCTGCCCTGATTTAAGTCCTTGATGAGTTGGGTTCACTTGAAGTTATGGTAAGGGATTCAGCCCCCAAAGATTTCTTTATGCTGTGTGAGGCTGAAGTGTCAGAATGCAATTCTGCATGAAGACTTTGGTAGGCTGGCTCTTGCACATCCTCAGCCAACAGCTTCTGCCATGAACAGCAACCTCACCTGTACAGAGATGTGGTAGTTGCATGTACTCAGATACCTATTAAATCCAGTAGTGTCAAATTGGAAGTTAAATATTACAAAATGTAGCAACATTTTAAAATTAATTTTTAAATTACAAAAGTGTCTCAGAAATTTCAAATGGCTATTGGATTCCTCACTTCCCAGGTTGCTCTGATGGGAGTATTGTACAAAGGGAGACCAAATCAAATATGTATCTATATATTAAACCTGATTTCATAATATGTAATTATTTCTGAGTAACTTTAGTTTCCAAAAGGTTACTTTATATGTTTTATATACACAGAGACACACCTGCATATTGGCCTGTATAGAATTAGGGCAGGTTGGCTGTTATAATTTTTTTAATGCCAGAGCTCTGAATTATGTGCAGCATAGAAGATATCTAATTTCTGACCAAAAAAAGAGATTTGTATGGGAGTATATACTGCATATGCTATTTCAAGTACACACAAAACTATTCTGTTACCTTGTGTTGAGCAATATTTATATTCCATTCTTAGTGTAGCTTAAATCTGGGTGAAGAAAGACTGGGTGGATGGCTACATGTCCCTGGGGAGCAGAAAGGCTTATCAACAAGCCAAGCAAATGAAGGGGCTTCGTTTGCTGACTTGAATGGACTTTAGTTTGAGGCTTGTATGTTTTTTGTTCCAAGATTAACTATCCATGGCTTGTCATAATTGTTAAGAATTTGCTACCTATAGGTCCAGGGACATCTTTTTATGCAGTGGACGCAGAGCTACTTATTTGACCCTGACTGCTCTCCTTCAAACTACAAATATAAACTGTTGAGACTGACACAGAGAATTTTTTTCCTTCCAACCTGAAATAAAAGTTGATAAAGATTCTTCTCTCATAAAAGTAATCAAGTAATTAAAATGGAGATGACTATGAGGAGGCCTGCCTGGTGAGTATATGCTCCCTAAAAAAACCCTAACATCTCAGACTTAGGAATTTAATTAAAGAAAATAAACAATTCTTCATTAAAACCTAGCTCTTAGGGTTTTTGTTGTTGTTTTTGTTTTTACTCTCTGTTTCCCTCATTATGACATTGGCCAGACTGCAGGTAACAATAATGATTCAGATTTTTTTTTTTTCTCATCTCTTCAGTAGTATTTCCAGGCAAACAATACCTTTCAGTTTTCCCCAAAATGCTCTCTAAACATACTGTCTTGGCCAGTGAGTGAAGGAAATATTATTGTGCCTATCTCAAATGTAAGTAAATTACAAATATTTGTGAATCTAATGGTTTAATGTTTGTGGGAAAGGATGTGGGTATTCATATGGTCCCACTATGAACTAAGTGCTGGTGTACTTTGTAATGGGGTAATAGGGATAGAATTAGGCCAGTTAACTGAAGAGCAGTGCAGGTAAAAGAATTAAAATATAGGATTCTTCTGAGAGAATGGAGAAGAACATTTATGATGAATAGCAGTCAACAAGTTATAAGAAGATAGAGTCTGTCAAATAATCCCAATATTTGTTTTGATTAGAAATGTAGTATTCCATACAACTGCACAGTTGTACTTCTCAAGAATTCAGAATAACTTGGATTGATACCTCATGGTATTGTGATTAAAAAACACTGCCTATACTGTAATTCAGCGACAAGAACATCACCTATTTTTACTGTAACGGTGAATTCCTTTTTTTAGTAGAATTTTGCAAGATTTTATGCAAAATAACTCCTTTTTTATAAAGATTCTAAAATCAAACATGAAATAAAACTGTGACAATTACAAAATATCAGGAAAAAATCAGAAGTCTGAAACCATATATTTAGGTGCTAAGCCAAGACCTGTTAAAGCATTTTCTGAATGCAGATAAATCATGTATTTAGGATCTCTTTATAAACTTAATACCTGAGAATGAGTGACTATATCTGGTAAGCCTGTGCCAAAAAAAAAGCACTGAGAGAGTGATAGGAGGTAAATATTTTGGTACAGGGTTCCATTCTGGTGCTCTAACAGAAAAGTAAGTATGAGCCCCTGAATGTTTTAGGACGTGCAAGAGAGGGATGTAAGTACTGCTTCATAGAACACGTCTGTTCCTTTTTTTGAAAAGATAATAGAAAAGATCTCAGAAATTGCAGAAGAATTGGAGAAAATTTTTCCTTTAACAAACACAAATTTTTATTTGTTTATTATCACTTAAGTTTGTTCTGTTTAGGGAGCACAGGTTTCATCTTGATTTGAGAAG
>WBMY01003221.1:140804-178304 GCA_013397315.1 Donacobius atricapilla | reverse complement strand
GTGTTTTACTTAATACTTTTCTTTTAGCTTTACAAAAGGAATTAATCTTCAAACCAAAAAATATCCCATAATAAAGTGCTATTTTTTTTTACGTGTACATTTAGTTAAAATAGAATTTGTACTTTAGTACATAATTGCAAATTTAGATTAATTTCCAAGAAACCATACATTTGTGTTTGTTTTAAATAATTTAAATTTGCCAAACTTAGAATCAGAGCGCTCCTTGCTGGTTCCTCTGTTTTGTCACACCTTCCTCTTCTTTTAAAAAAAATTTACTTATTGTGAGTATATTGACTATTCCTCCACAAAACTAATAGTAATCAATGAATCAATATAACAAGGGGAAATGGCTCTTGTTTATAAATGCTAAGCTAAATAATGTGATATTTAATATTCTTTTTTTATTTGTAGAGAAAAGGTGGGTTTTTTGTATTGAATAAAGCACTTAACACTTTGGTTCTTATAATTAAACAGTCAACACTGTGTTATACTTGGAGATTGACATACTTGTGCCTGCAAACAGAACAGATTAATGTAATGTTTTGCTACCTTTGACCTTGTATCCTTGAGTCTCTTGATTCTGTGTCACCAAACATAGTACTGTAATAGAGTTGAGCTCTAGCTAATAGCTTGTGCTATTCTGACTGTCATGCTCCATCATTGTAACTTACTGCATGAGGTCCCCAAAGTAGTCTCAAACACAGAGAGACACAAAGTCACATCAACAAAACCTAAAAGTAAGCAGAAAAGACCTTAAAATGGAAATTCTTCATTCAGTTCATGCAAGACCAATCTGGCTGTGACTGCTGGTTATTCTGAAAATTCCAGCAAAGCAACATTTAAACGAATATGTTGCTTAAATTCAGCTGGCAAAAGTCATTCAAAAAATATACTGAACTCCTAATTTTGCTCATTGGGTTGCTATGATTTCAGGATTGGGAGGTCAAAATGCCATTTCTTTGTTCCAGTATGTAGTCTTTAAATACTTCCTGCAATGACTGGCAAAGTACTTTGAAATGAGACATTTTCCATTACCTGGTGCCTGTCCTCCTAAGGGTAGGCAGGGAGAAAGTCTCATAGGGTGATTGAAGTTTCCTTGTGCCCAGTGTGGATCTTGAAAGTCTCCTACACTACACATGGGGTCATGGGTGCCAAACAGAGGAACTCCTGGAAGGAAGTCCAGCATGATGAGAAAGCAGTTTTCCAAGCTGGGAAGTAGGAAATACCAAGGATCTACAAACTTGGCTGGAAAGGAGCCTTCACTCCTGGGTGAAGAGTGATTCTTCCAAAGCCACTCAGCCCGCTGCAAAACAAAATGTACCAAAAGGCTCCAGGGTTGCTCCCAGTCCTTTCTGCTGAATCTGGCCTCCTTTGTATGAAATAACCCTGATTAAGGTGGAGCGTTGGAGAGAAAATGTGGCTGACTCCATGCTCCCTTTGGATGGCAGTCATTGGAAAAGTACCTGAATTAAAGGGTTTCTAGTGAATACTTATCATACCACAAGCCAAAGTATATAGATGAAAACCTATTTTGTGATTTTTTGTTACCTTGGGTTTGAAGCAGATGAGTATCTAAATAATGTTTATATAATAGTTATATGTACTGTGAGCTCTTGGGTCCTGAGAAGAACAGCGATGCAGCTGGTATTTGACAGAGGCAGGCAAGGAGGCATGAACTTTTCTCCTTGTGGACTTACTCCTGAGTGCCTAAATTATATTCTCTGTAAAACAGAACTGAGTCTAAGTAGTGCTTTAATATTGGTTTAGGCTGTGAAAATCTGAATATATCACATAAAAAAACCTTAAAAAGTGAGGCACCTGTTACTAAATCACTTTCTGAGTGAATGAGTTTTCAGTAACATTGGTATTTGTATTATGTTGTCTTACTGTGGTATACAGGAAGGGAATATATGACTTTACCTTTATGACAAATGCTTTTAAGACTAACTTCCTCTTTTAATAGCCTGGTACTAGCTTCTGAATTTCAAGTTGTGATTGAATTCTCCAAAGCTATTATTGCTGGAAACAAAAAAAAAATTAAGTTCTCAGTCACCATATGCTGTGCTGTGCAGTAATGTAAAACACAAAAGAACAGATAACTATTTCAGAGTGAAAGGAAAAACAAAAATGTTTCAAACTCAGTGGCATCTTCAATTAATTTGAAGACTATGAACTTTCATAACAAAACTCATTTTTAAGCAGAGACTTCATTTTGTTTGTGGCTTCCTTTTGCTTGCAAGATTTCCTTTTTCAGACTTGAAACATTTTCATAAAACCAGATGTGAATGGTGGTGCTATGGGATCATATTCCCTGTCTCCTGGTTCCTTTCCATGTTATGGGTATGGTTCCCTGCATGTTAAATGTCACAGAGGCTGGCTGACTTTGCTGTGCCAGCATACCTGCGGAGATGTGGCCAGAAGGGCATTTTTCTTGTCTGGTATTTGGGTATTTATGCTTATACCATGGGTTGTGTTGTCATATCTGAAATAGTTTTGATTCCATGTGGGAGGGCAGATCTGTAGTACTAAGATGCCTATTTTAAGTGTAACTCAAAGATCCAGCTGTGTGCACTGTCACTGACGTCTGTGCTCCAGCCTGTTCTCACAGGCAGTCGTGCCTGTGTTGAGGCTGTGCACACTGAATAAAGGCAATCTCCCTAATGCACCCTGTCCAGAATCAGGAAGTACTGCACTCTGAAAAGATCTGTCTTCTGAAGTGATTGACAGTTTACTCCAGCACCACAAATCACGTCTCTACCATGTGGAGGAGGAGCTAAGCTCAGCAGAGTAAGCAGAAACCATCTGACCATCTTTTGCCAGGAAATTAAGTTCAAAAGCCTAGTGGTCACAGTGAACTCCCTTTAAGGGGCCTCAAAATATGCAGACAGCATCAGTGATCATATTTTGTACATCCTCCCAATATATTTTGAGTAGATTCGATGTCAGCAAAGACTAGAAATCCCCACTCATTGTGATTCCCTGAATATAATTTCACCTTCTTCATGCTTTTACAAATACTAAGATGTGTGGCATCTAAGGCATATAAGTGTTTGCATATATTCAAATATATTTCTATAAAATCTTATCTATGTGCTTGTAGTAGATATATATAAATAACTTCTGTTTACATCCTCCCTGCATTTTATATTTTTATAATCTCGTTTTAATGTTAAATCAGTAGCTTAGGAGGTTAAATAGCACCAATACAATAATATCTAAGAAGAACAAGTTCAATAGTTACTGCCATGCCTCACTTTAAAATCATCTTTTTGTCTGCATGCTAAACAGGTGAATATTTGCATATTGAAATAGATATTTTTCTTCTGGCTATTAGCAACCTGCTAGGATTCTGATTTCTCATCTTCTTTCCCATGTACAGCCAGAATGATAATACAATTATTTTAAATTTTGGAATTTTGTAGCTGAACTGAATTTGTGAACTATACTAGTGAACCAGTAATTTACCTATGTTCTGTTCTCATGCTATTTCTTAGGAGGAGATAGATATATATATAGTGGATATCAAAAGCTATAGCCATGATGTTTATTTTCAGTGGTATCAAACTGGATAATAAAATAGAGGCTTATCCTGCACCTTTATGTTTAAATGTAATTCCAAATAATTAAATCATGGTCATTATGATAACAATTTTTTTATTCTTAATTTAGCTTCTTGATTAAAACTAAAAACATTGTTTCACTAAAACAATGAATTATTTAATTAGATAAAAATCCCCTTCAATATACATTTAATTGTAAATTTATTTGCTAAGCTGAAGTTTTTGTTTCAGGATTGCAAGAAACATGTTGCTATGATATGTGAACAAAATGTCTAGGATCTTCCATAGTCATCTCTCTCCAAGTGAGCAATAGCCATTTCCATTCTCATCTGTGAGTGACAGTGAAATTTTTGTGGTCTTACAAATTTTGGAAGCATTTATTTTCAGCAAATTCTGTGGAGCTTATTCCAAGGGTCAAAACCCCCTGTGTCTCACTAGCATTGTGCCAGACTATTTCTAAACAGTTACTGTCAACGAAGGGGATAAACTCTCAGCTAAAGAAAGGGGATTGCATCATCCCTCAGAAGAAAAAAAATGCTTCATTTCTCCTAGTTCCATAGTCTATGTTCAATCAATGCACAGTTAATGGAAGCCCTCCAGTGCTAAGCAATAAACAAACACAGTTTGGCAAATAGTCCAAAATCAAATCTAGTGTATGAGGTGGACAATACATAGTTAGTTCCATTACAGAACTCTCCCCTGGGACCTGGAGCAGCTTCTGAGCCCGTCTCATTACACACCAGCACCATCTGTAGCCAGCCTGAACCTTATTTGGGAATATATAAAGTACACTGAAAAAATAGAGTAGGTATCAAGAGCCAGAGAATTCTATTTCAAGTTTAAATTTTGCTTGTGAAAGATCATTTGGTTTTAGACTCAGCAAACAGTAGGCCCTCATCACTCACAATGAGCTGTGCATGTAGCAGGGATTACTTCAGATCAGAGAGATTGAAGGTAATTGCTACTTTCCACAGGGAGATATCTAGTACTACTGAGGTTTGAGAGGTACAGTAAAGCACCATAAACTGAAACACATCATCCTGAAGCAAACTAGAGCCACCTCTCATTGTTTCTCCTCTCCTTGCTTCATTTTGAAAAAGTGAATTGGAAATTTAAAAGAATACATACGAACAGGATGAAATTCTTTCATATGTGGATTCAAAATGATAAAACAATCCCCACTCTGATGCGCAGATGGGTATGTATGATATATGTGTAATATAGATGTTACATATTTTTCCACTAAAAGTCAAATGTTTTTAAATAATTGTATATATGTGTCATTATTGTGTAGGGATCTCACAGGTGTTAGAATGCAGATATAAGGACATTAGAGATGAAGGTCCATTATTGGGGGCATATGAGAAAACAGAATAAAAAACCCAAGGGTCCTCTGCCTCAGAGAACAACAGTTGAACTGAGAGCCCAAATATATCTCTTAGTGACTTCAGCAGAATTAGTCCTGGGGGATTCATTTATCCTGGGATGCTCAGAGATTGCTGACAGTTGACAGCTACATTAGCTTCCCTTCTCCATTCGGTGGTTGTTATGTGATAAGAGAGCAACATCTTAATATAGTATGAAGAGTTTCTTAGTGTGAGATTGTTATAGTAAATTATATGGTTGCCTCCAAACAAACTCTTCGTTATTGCATCTTAAGAATATTCTGCATAGCATACACAACTAAGCTGATAATGATTTCGTGGGTTTTATAACAAACCTCTTTGAGAGTATTTTCATACACCTCTTTTTGTAAAACCTGCAGACTGAGAAACCCTGGCTCTTATTCTTTGCTAGTCAAGGCAGAACCTTAGGCATCCTTGATGACATTAGATGGGTTTCTGTGCTTCAAAGGGTATTGTAAAACAAGAATCCTTCACTGTCACTGCAAGGTCATGCTTGCTCTTTGTCACTGTTGAATGATGTCCAGCAGGCTAGCTACTAGTCAACATCAAGACTGGTGGTGCAGACAAAGCTGTGAATGATACCAGTGCATTCCACCCAAATTCAAGGAGTTTCAAGTACAGAGACACTGGGCCTCTGCAGTTTTAACAATTCCTTATGTACCTCTTAATTTGTCATTACAGAAATTACATCAAAACTTACCCTCTGTTCCTTTCTCAACATTAGGTTCTGCTCCAGCATAGGTAGATTTTTATAAGATAAATGTGAAGCAATTGACCTTTTTTTTGGTGAGGGTTTTTCTAAAAAAAACCAAAACCAGCATTCACAGATTGTTTTTTGCCATATTCTTAGGTTGTCTTCACTTCTTTTAATTTCTGACCTTGGTAGTCCAAAATGGGTAATATCAGTGAAATTGAATGGAGACACAATAAATTCTAGTAATACTAAATCCCTTCTGTGACAATGTGTGAGTGCCAGAAATTGAACATCTATTTCGTCATCTTGCTCGTATTCTTTAGAACCTTTCTGGCATCTTCCCATTAAATGGATTGATTATAATCAGTAGATGCATATTCATTTTCTTGATCCATTTATGAAATAAAAGATTTTATTTTTATGAAAGAAATTATAATAGCCAAGAAAAGTAGAATGATATTAGAGGCAGTTCAGAATTTTCCAAGGTCTTTGTAGACCTAGTAGAATATGTACATTTTTTGCTATTAGGAGACAGCTGTTTAAAATATTCTCGCATTTAATGAGCTAGTTATGAAACTGTGACTGATTATCAGATTGTTCTGTCTGTGAAAATGGTAAGTTCTTGATTAATAAAAGAAATACTTCTGAAAAGAATTAGCATTAAATGTTTTATGAACAAGTACATTTAGTTTATAATGCCACCTATGTAATTCCAGAGAAAAGAAAAGATAATGTATGCATGAAAACAGATTTAAACACTTAGAGCAAGAGTTGTCAATTAAAAAAAAATCATTATATTTTTGGGGGAATTGTTCCGCATTTGTACACCTTACTTTACTGTTAGTTAAAATTCTAAAGCTGAGAGTAAAACTAGTGTCATAAAAAATTAGTATTGATCACAATGTTTTCAATGGTATAACTGTGCATAGTTAAGTTTTATCACTTGAACATATTTAAACAAAATATGCTTTAGTAGAACCAAAGACACAGTCATACATATACAGAAACAAATTCATACTTACAGCACAAGGAACTGTGTTTTGGTAAGGAGTGTAGGGAAGGTATTTAAAGGTCATAGTGGACAAGCAATTAAACATGAGATCCCAATAGATATTGTGGCAATGGGGCCCAGCCTAATCTTTGGATATTATAAATGAGAGTAGTATGTCAGAATGCTGTATCTACCTTTGCTGTTCATTTTTTAAAAAACATGTTGAAAATTGGAAAAGACTCAAGAAGGACCACGGAAATTATTTGGGAGATGGAGAAAATGTCTTCTATAGCAAGACTTTGAGGTTATCAAAAGAAAAATCTGTGTTGAAAGTGTATACATACTTTAAAAAGTATGCCAAGTGCCAAAGGATTCGTCAGTCTGTCAGAGGAAGACATCTCAAGAGCTGGTGTTCAGAAGAAGAAGCCAGATGAATTCAGACTAGAAATGAGGTATGCAATTTTAATGCTGACAGTAATTACTCACTGCAACCAACTACGAAGTGAAATGGTAGATCCTCCCTCTCCAGATGACTTACAAAGGTCTAGATGCCTTGCTGTTGCCTACTACTGTATAGAGGACTGTTAGGCCATAGTGGGTGAAATTACAGAAAATTGTATTGGACAGGATGTCAGCGATCCCTTCTGATACACAAAATATCAAATAAACTTCTGAGGACATGCAAAGAACTGATGTTGAACGTGGAGTTGGGACAGACACCTTTCTCTGAAAATATGTGTTAGTCAGCTCCCTTGTCCATCTCACAGCAATCCCAGCTAGCTGTCTCTGAACAACAATAACCCATGAAAGGCAGGTAGATGATCTGAAAATCAGGATAAGAATCCACTGTGCAAAATGTTCTCATAAATTGCAAATAATAGAAATATTGGCTTTAGTAGCAGTGTTCCTTTTTAATAAGACAGAGCAGATGGATCCTGGTCAAAAGGTTTTGGACTGACTCCTTGAGGAATTCCGAGTTGCCTAGTTTTGCCTTTGCATGGTAGGATGCTGTTTCAAAGGGGGTATGCTAAACAGGAGCCATCTGGAAAACTAATTCAGGCTTCTTATGTTTTGGTATTATCTATGACAAAATAGATCATTTTTGCATACCTCCTTTCAGTAAGTAATGCAGATCAGAATTAAAAGAATTTTCTTATTAGATGAGTGATGCTACAGGCATCTGTAGAAAACATGAATGGATGGCTTTGTGGTACAGCCATTCTAAAAAGACATGGAAAAAAACCCCCAAAACAGTAATATTCATCTTTTTAACTTAAGTTCTGATTTTTACATTTTTTTAAAAGAGGCTTAGTTGTAAAATGTGAAATTATTAAATGAGTTAATAAGTAAATAAAGAGTTGATATTTTTCGTATAGTCACCGTTAATAAAGAGCATATTGGTTTAAGCTATGGTGACTGTTTCAAGAAGTCTATTCTTCATTGTGAATAGTCCAAAAACTGTGTTCAAATTTTTCATTTGCCCAGATTATCCCAAGGAAGTTCCTTGGAAATGATTGAGTATGGAAATTTCATAAGCTCTGGTTTTGGCTGATTATGGAGGTGCTTAATATGTTTTTCAGTGCCAATATGTTTTTGTTTGTCTCACAAACAGGCTTCATAGGGGATGAATTTTTTATGTATTTCAGACTCCTTTTTATCTTTGATGAGTGCTGCTGATGCTTCTACAATACTTCACATATACAGCTAAGATTCTTTCCAGAGCCAGGCTTACAAAAACCTAGTTTTCCATTTGATCCTGCTAAGTCTTTCATCTATAAGAACTACCTTGTTTTTCCAGACTTTGAATTTTCTGAACGATGAAATATATAAAGCATATGGTTGTGATCTCAATTATTTTCATCATAGGAAGACCTCATCCTCCTTAACAATAAAAAAAATAAACTCAGGAGTAGCTGAGTTGTTGAACACATTTGGAACTTAATTAATGATCAATGTCTAAAATGACTGCAATTGAGTACTTACCCTCATCAAACCACTGTCCCTCTCTATCACCCACTTAACTGACCCTGCAGTTTGGCCTCCTCTATTTATCTGCTCTGTCTGGACAGGGCCATAGAACTTGAAGAGCTATGCTAAAGCTGAGGAGCTGCTGTAATCTTTGTTATATGAATAAGTCTCTAAGGAGAAACAAATATATCCAACTGAAATAGTGGCTGTGCAGACAAGTCTAAAAGGGGATAAAACTGTGAATGTGTAAGGTTCAAAATTAGTGGTTTTTTTTTTTTTTTTTTTCTAGAGATAGAGGATGAAATACTTCCAAGAAAATGCTGAAGACTTGCTGGTATGTCAGCAGCTTTCCCCTACTTCAAGCTAAAGAAGCTGCTATTGAGGAGTTTCGTGCTACCAAAAGAAAATTATTTAATGAATAATTAATGTGTTACAGTGCATTTCCAGTATGTTAAGAACCATTAACAAATTAAAACAAAGTGGTCAATTTAAAGTAGGGCTTATGACGCATTTACTTTTCTGCTATTTGCTTGTTTACTTTCCGCTGTAGAATGTGTTGATTCATAGCTCTTCTCATCTCCAGCTTAATCTGCCCTGGCCTATTCTGTGACACGTCGCTGTGTATGTGAGTGTCCATATGTTCAAAAGCACTTAAACACATTCCCATTTTCTCACTGTTGGATAGGTAAACAATGCTTGGGTATATGTAATAGTGTCATTTGTTTCTTTCAGGAAAACAATACTTTTAGTATTGATCAATGGTAAGTGTAGGACTGTTCAAAACCTTCCCTGGTATGTTATGTTTGTCCTAATCTAGTACAGGGAAAAAAAAAAAAAGAGTAAGAGTCTATTTTCCACGTTTCTTTTTTTCTGCTCGCTATCGTTTAAAAAGCAGCTTTGAACCTTGTTCATGGCTTCCCCAGATTTTGCTGTTAGCTGCCAAGTCCCTGTCAGATTGAAATTGAAACGGCAGAAAAAAAGATTTTCAACATACTTTTTCTGCAATTTTTTTTCTGTCTTTCACCTCTAATGAAATGACCTTTAACTGCCCCCTCATCCTACACTAAGCAATGCTGAGTTTTATACCCTAAATTCCAACTACTTTATTAAATTAGCTACAAAATAGATATTTAGAAATGAAAACAAAACTAATTTAAAAGGTGTATATGAAGCTTTGCATTTGTTGTGTTTAGATACATTGCTGAACTTTTTACTTCAAAGACAAAAACCTCTGCACTTGAGAGACCTTTCCACTTACTCTGTGCTTATCCAAATATATATAATATTTTATTAGCACAGATCATTGTAAAGCTAGCCTCATTTAGATTTTACTCTATTTATATATAAATAGTTATCAATTCATGCTTTAAATCTGTAGTCATTTGCGGTGAAATAATTGCCTTGTTATTGAAAAAATGAATTGACTTAGCTACTTCAGTGTTAGGCTCTTACATCCTAATGGAGTATATATACAAATTGCCTATTGGAATACACAGTATGAGAAAGTCAGACTTACTAGCTCATTCTATTTTTATACCTTATACAACGTGCAACACTTTACTCTTGATGAAATGTGCTTCAGTCCCTTGTTGCACTACCTAATGTGCTAGTATTTCTTGCTACATTACATTTTCCTCTATATGGTCTTTAATGGAAAAGATGCTCAGCAGCATAAATATAGCTAAAGCTAACAGTAAAAAAATACTTAAATAAATAACAGATGCACAAGGGAACCACGGGATAAATATACTGGAGGCACACAGTCATAATCGTATGTCTGAACTACCAGACCCATTACCACCATGTAGAAAAATACACACTAGTAATTATGTAGGTATCCCACATGCCAGTATGATTCTGAACTGGGTCAAACTATCTCCAACATTGCAAATATTTGAAAGAAACTATGATTTTTTGAGAGATAATATCTGATAAATTGTGGTAGACCTACAAAACGCATATATGCGAGAATATACAACACATATGATTTTATGTGATTCTGAAGTTTATCAAAGAAAATATTTAACTGAACTGGTTATAGCCACTGCACAGAACAGTTAGCTGAGATAATTTTGCTCCACCAATGTACCACAGCCCTGATTCTTCAGACTACTATGTTACAGTCTGGGACGAAAAAACTTTGACAAACTTAATGGTATTTTTTTCACGCCAGTAAAGTCTAAAAGCTTACAGGATGTGATGGCAACCTTTTATTTTCCTTTTCTACTTGTACACCAAGTCAGGGCCTTTATCTCAGTTTAGATATGAAGAATAAAATATCATACAAGCCTGCTAAATACTCTTTCTCAGTATCTTTTCGTAGATAGTGTTTAATTAAATAAATTTTAAAAAAGAGTAGAATGCGTGCAACAATGGTGCACATTTATGGAAAAAGTAAATGCAAATCTCATTTATAGCTTAGTTTGATATGCCTCTTCACTGATAAATCTATCATTGTGCCTCTACTTTTTTGTTTAGTGTTACATTTGAAAGGTTTTCCTGGTTCACTGGATATTGCTTTCTATTATTTTAGAATTTTTTAAAGTTGTTTTACTTTTTGCGTTATGAAATATCTTTGTATTAAGCTCCAAAAAATCAGTAATGAAACTCTAATATTTTTTATATATAACAAATGACTCCTTGGATTGCCAAATGCTATTCTCTTGGCAGAAGTCAGGCCATGAAGGGGAGCTGGTTTTGGCGGGGGTAGAGTTAACTTTCTGCGCAGTGGCTGGTAGGGGGCTGTGTTTGGATCTGTGCTGAACACAGGGTTGATAATACAGAGATGTTCTGTTATTGCTGAGCAGGGCTTTCCCGGAGCCAAGGCCCTTTCTGCTCCTTGAACGGCCACCCTGGAGAGGGGCTGGGGGTGCCGGGGAGACACAGCTGGACAGGTGACCCCAGCTGACCGAAGGGACATCCCAGACCACATGGCATCAAGTTCAGTGCATGAAGTGGGCAGGGAGAAAGAGGAAAGGGGAGACAACTGGAATCATGGCATTCACCTTCCCAAGGTCCTGCTGGGTGTGCTGAGGCCGGGCTGTCCTGGAGACGGCTCAACACCGGCCTGCCCGTGGGAGCTGGTGTGCCCAGGTGTGCCCAGGTGTGCCCTGTTGGGCTTTGCTGGTGTGCGCAGCTTCTCCTTCACCTGCTGAACTGCCTTTACCTCAACCCATGAGTTCTCTCGCTTTTACCTTCTGGCTGTCTCGCCCGTCCCACTGGTGGGGGAGTGAGTGAGCAGCTGTATGGGGCTGAGTTTCTGTCTTGGGTTACATGATGTCAGAAGATTTGGGATTGGTTTTACCTTCCAGTGTGCATTTTTTTTTTTGTTTGTTCTGCAACCAGCACAGTGCTACTAATTGGTTAATTACTATTAATATGTATACAAGACCTTGTAAATTAAATTTAGAACAACTTTAGGTGTTCAGGAAAAAACTGAGACCCAGAAACCACCTTTATATTTTTCTCCTTACTTTTGAGAGTTTGACTCTTACTGCTGTTTTGCTCCTGAAAGATTTTGAAGGCTTGCTTCCAAAAATCAACAAGTATGGAAAATGTGAATATGTGTAAAAATGGAAGTGAAAACATCTACTTTTTATGGCAGAGGGAAAGTGCATGCAAGTGTTATGCTACACAATGTCCAGAAAAGAAAAACTGGATGATGTTACTTAACTTTTATGAGAACCTCTGCACAGTAGGACTGTCCTAAGAGCAGTTTCAGGGAAAATTTTAAATGCCTTTTTCATACAAATAAGAAATGACAAGCATTTTGCTTTTAAAATGTTGGTCTTAATTTCCTTCTGTACCCTGATTACCCGATAAATTTTGCTGTCTGCTTTTGCTGGAGAAATGATAAGGAGGAATATGTACACGTGGGATAGGAAGGCGGTTCTCTAGCTGCAGAAGGCTTCCTGGCCTTCTAAAAATGGTCATCCTCAGTGTTTTACAGTGTTGATAAATGTTGGCTCTGAGTATAACCTATTAGAAACACCTGCTATTTGCTTAAAAATATAAAAAAAATATGTTATTTGGGTACAATCAGTGACACTGTATCTTTTTCAAAACCATTTTACAAATTTTGGTCTTCTATATACCTCCAGAAGGTGATCTCAGTGGCAGCAGTGCCCAAGGCCAGAAGTTGCAGCAGCTAGAAATACTTCTCTTTGTTTCTGTCACTGTTTAGAGATTAGAGGTCTTTAGAGATTTGCTTTAATTAATGCTTCTTAAGGAGAGAAACACTAAGTTGAAATTTTAGTTAGACAAATGCACATTATCAAAATCTCTCTCAAGATCCAGCTTACAGAGAGCCAAGATACAGGGAACTGTAGACAGGGCATAAGAAATGGGAATGGGGGTACTGGAGTCCAATTTCTTCCTTTGTCATTAACTCACAGTGGGTGTCCTTAGATGTAGAGCACAACACTTCTGCTTCCATGTGTGTATAAATAGTCTTGCTGATAATTGGCTACCTCTATGAAGTGTTGTGAGGAATACAGCTAATTACAAGTAGTAACTAACTAATAGTAATGCTTTTTGAAGAATCATAGTATAATTTAAATATGACTTCTTTAAATCCTCTTAGGTTAATATCGACAGGGTTCATAAGGCTAAACAGACATTTGAATAAATGGCTAGACACTTATTATTTACTGTTCTAAGGCATATCATGTCAATGAGTGGCTTAATATTACTCCTAATATCCATACACAGATGACTTGTGTATTAATAGTGATTTTGAACCTATACTTGGTATCTGTCAGAATATAAAGTAATCATTTTTAGACCAGGAAATCTGAAATAAATAGCAAACAAATTTCAGCTTGGAAATGATTTTTTTTTAAAATGCATTCTATTAGTCTTTTAAACTCTCTATTGTTGGTGTAGAACTCCAGCTCTTCCAAACTCTGTGCTTCAGATTCACTCCCATACCCACTGGTTTCAATACTCTGCATCTACCTGTGTCCTTCACTAGAGATTTCAGCAGCCTTTTCTGTCTTCCCAAATCAGATTGCTAAACTGTTCTACCTTCCAGCTGTTGTCTTTGGCTCTTGACTAGGTCAAGCTTCTGCAGTTGGAGTAGTTCTGCTTTGTGATAACTTTATCATCATTCAAAAGTGAGAAAGAAATAGCACAAGTGGTAACATCTTTTGCTTTTCATGCATCCTCCACCATGCTCAGAATCAGTGGCACTGGTAGAAAAGGCGAGCCTAGTATAAGTAATATAAAAATTAAGTAAATGTAAATTCCAGCCCATATGCATTATTTGCTGTTCTAGTAAAGCATATCAGAAGTTTTCCTGAGGATGAATCATGTATTTTATAGCAGTTTTAGTGCATGAACTTGAGGGCTGATCCTTAAGCTTGATGGCACAGCTGTGCTTCATGTATAATGCCTAAAAGATTACAGCACTAAAAATTTCTGAAAACAAAGAATGAAATTAAGGAGACTTTTATGGCTTTAGGTGGGAATTTTCTAGCTGTTTCATGACATAGTTCTTCTACACTAAAATGTCAGTTCAGCTGGTAATTGAACTTGCTATTTCTTCAAGCCTGGTTTGCATCTTCTTTTCCTGTTTTTAGACTACTTGTACATCATCTGCTATGTATGTGGGTACACATGCTATGTACGTGGGTACGTTTTACTTTCCTCAGAACTGTCAAAAGTTGAACTATCTGAAGTGTGCAAATGTGAGAGTACAATCTAGAAAAATGCTTTTTATGAATGCCTTTAAATATTACATGGCAATCAAGGAAATAACTTTCTGATGTACTAATCTACTGACAAAAACAAGCAATAATTAGTTTGTTTCCTTCTCTGTTGCTAAGATCTAAACAGGTCCTGTGTCTGGCTGATCAGATAGGGCTTGGAAAGCAACTAATGAAGATTAGTATTTTTTATATTTGAATGAAACCAGGATGATTATTTGCCTATTTTTTTTTACTGTGGCAAAGATTTATAGTGGTACTTCATCTCTCCTGATGTCTAAGTCAAAAAGGAATTAACAATTAATAGAATGTTATGATTTTTAATGTATACCTTAGTTACATTTCAATTAGGTAGTTTAAAATTTATTTAATATGTAATTTCACTGTCTTGTACTAACCTCATAAAATACCTTATCTCCTAGACATGCAAACTTCCCTTTTGTAGCACCTAATTACAATTACCCTAGGAATACCCTTGAGGGTATTCAATGTCAGGGTAGTTAATTTGTTTCCCCTATACTTGGAAGTTAGAGAAAACAGGGTCTTCTGCCCCAATATAATAGCTGAAGTTCAGATCCATCCTCTGCCAGAAATCCCAGTTGTGGAGTTTGAATGACTTTTGATCTTTGATGTGATATTTAGACCTTTTCTGTGAGTCCGTTATCCAGACCACAGCCTCTAGTTCACCCAAAGGAATTCTCCTTAGTATCTTTACATAGAGCCTCCAGGGCCAAATGGTTTAAAACAGCATTGTTTTGTTTGTAGCCAAACTGAATGACCTTTCTTGAGGTAATAACCAAAAAGACAATTATCTGTCTTGATCAAAGTGATCTTTCTCTAGTCTGTCTTCTTTGGAGTACTCTAACAAAATTAAAATAAGCCAGAAATCAATACTTTCTTTCATGAGTCACCCACCTGTGACCAGGGACTCTCCTGCTGAGGGATGTGAAGTACCTGGAGCTCTTGTAAGTAAAAAAACACTTTCTCAAAGGGGCCTTTAGGCTGACTCCTCAGAGCAGGACAAATCATCTACATTTTCTGCCTTTGCATTAAATTTAATCCTTCCCTGGCTGTCTTTGTTTGGGCTCCATCACCCTACTGACCAATATCTTAAACTGTAAGAGTAAATGTAACTGTTAAAAATGTTCAATATAATCTGCATTAACAAGATAAGCCTTATATCTTATCCACATCTTTTATGGTTACAAAATTGGGGAGTGGGGAAAAAGCGTTCACGAGATCAGCTTTTTTTTTTTTTAAACAAAAACCTGCTGTCAGCAGCTCAGGAGTCATTCAGGAACATGTATCTTGGCACCTCTACTTTAGGCAGAAATCTGAGAGAAATGTGAAGAGCATACTTTAAAACCTTGAAAATTATCACTTCTAGGAATAGGTAAAATTTAGGGCTAGGGCAGGAAGGATTGCAGCTTTTCTGAATGTATGCCCTTTGGAAACTCAAGCTATTATTTTCTAAAGGTTAAAGCATTTTTGACGTACAACAGTTGCTTCATTCAGCAGCTTGCCCTACAGTGCCAAAATCTAGATGTGGATGATCTGTTTCTGGAAGCTTAAGGTCAAACTGATCTTTCCAAAGTCTGAAGTGAAGGTGACTATGAATATACCATGCAGCAAGGAAAGCTTTAGCCAAATAGGTGGTGCTAATGGACGGGCAACCTAGGCATGTTTCCAACTGAATGACTGGTCTCTGTGCTAAGGCAAAATACCTTCTTTAGAAGCTCTAACTACAGGGCTCATTCATTTCCAAAGCCTGGGGACCATCATAACGACACTGCTGATTTAGTTACTGGCCCTGAAGTAGACAGAATCCCAGAAAGAAAGAAACCCCAACCCAAAACCACCAAACAAAAAACAAGTTTTCCTACACAAATTCCAGTTATTCCAGAAAGCACCACATAACAAAAATATTGGCAGAATTAAGCAGAGGCAAGTAATGCCATGCATGGGTAACTGATGTTTAATCACATGAAAATCTACATGCCATATGCATGAATTCCTCCAGAATTTATCTGGAGCAGTGTTCTGAAAATTTTGCTTGTTTATATGAGTGCCAGAAGGAAACAATATTTCACAAGTAATTATTGGAAAAGCTGAGACACAGTGAATGAACAGAACCTTTTAATAAAATTTTTTATTGATAGAGATGGTTTTATTCTATTTTTTTTAAATGCTAAAATCAGCTTTTCTTTAAAAATAATATAAAATATTGCTTCATAATAAGATGTCAGCCATAGTTTTACCTGTACTGTAATATTCTTCCTAATATTCCACAGTTTCTGGCCATGCCTGGATATATTGAAGTGCCCTTAGCTTTGCCTCAGGCCCTTAGTACCTCCAGCTGTTATATTATTCGCTGATTTACTGTGAAAATAAAGAGTAGAAATACATAAATGAACATTTTTGTTGCTACCTAATCAGGAGAAAAGAAACTTTTTTCGTCTCTCTAAAGCAGCAGAGGCTCCTTTTATAAATATGAACCATTTGCAATCAGCAACAGTCTTATGAGGTGACAAGGTAGTGTAGTCTGATTTTTTCCAGAGTTATATTTAAAATACAGGAGTAACATAATTATTAAAATAAATTTATATCTTAAATAACCAAAATTAAATTCCATAGCTGCAGAGCAAATTATTTAGGTGAATTAAACTCAGATGTCTACACATGCTCAGTATAAAATTGCAGCAAATTTGAGCTGGATCCAGGATGTGTGTTAAAAAGAAAAAGAAGAAAGAAACTCATGACATCCCTCCATATCAAAATGTTTTGGTAATAATGTTTAAATGGTAACATTTTATTTTTTTAAGCGCTTAGATTCTTGATCTGAATCCATATTCATGGAGGTCTGCTGTAATCCACTTTACCACTTAATGTTGCAATTCAAATGTTCAGTAAGAAGCAAAGCCCTCCAGAATAAAGCATGAATATTACCGTGTGGGGGCTGTAAAGAGAAGACTATTAGAATATATCACCAACACACTAGGGGACCATTTAGTGCACTGCTCTAAATACATCATTTAATTACAATGGAGACATTACTTCATGTTTCTACTGATGTAAGTATTATTAGAATTCATGATATTCGCAGGCTACTGTGGGCCATTACATTGGCCATAAGCTATTCCATAAGATTTACTACTAAAGGCCCGCAAGGGTATTTGAGCATTCATGGATTCTGTGGCAGTAGGCTTTTATCTAAGACACATAAGTGAGGGACAACCGAGTTATTATCTCTAAGAAACATAGCTTAATATTTTGGATTCTAAAGGTTAAGGTACCATAAATCCTGAATTACTCTGAGATATCACATAAAAAGACATTTTTATTTTATTTTACTCTACTCTGCCTCTTAAAATATTTTATGATGGCAGTTTCTAGAGTTGTACCGTGTTGTTTACATTCAGTCCCTGGATGCATCAAACCCACTGACATAGCATTTCCTTTAAACTGCTTTAATGGAGGCAAAAAACATGCAGGCGCTATTCCCCCCATTTCTGCTCTCTCATACATGGTGCTCCCAGTGTCACCCTGATTTGATGAGAGTCACCGCAGACTTCCCTATCCCATGGAGGGCCTTGTTAGGGAACTAGTGGACAGTGTCTGGCAGGTCCTACTGGAGGCAGTAGGACTACTGTGCTTGTGAAAAAATAAATACAAATCTCTGGCATTTTGAAGCAGATAGCTTGAATGTTCAGAGATTAAACACTTCTGCTGGAGCTGGTAATGTAAAAAGTGTGACATTTTCTTCTGCAGACCTTTAACAGTGCATGATGTTAGCTGGGTGTTCAAATTCTTTTCTTAATTATGACAGTAAACAAGCAGCTTGCATTTAACTCTGCTTCTCCAAAATAATTTAGACTTCATATGTTATCATTAGGAGTCATTATCCAGTTTCTTTATTTTTGCATAAACATAGCTGTACCACGTTCAAGCAAGTGACACACGATGCATTATGAAGAAGGATGAGTCAGTCCTTCAGGCAGACCACAGCACGTGCTGCTGGCGCAGTGTGGACCCAGCAGTCGGGCCAGCTCCCTGCATCCCTGCCAGGAAGGTGGCATCCTCACACTCCAGAAAAGAGCTGGAGCATGGCACTGCCTCTCCCACCAAGGAGCACAGTGTAAGTGGACAGCTTTATGATTTGCTATTTCAAACAGGAGTTCTTTGGTATCAATCCAGAAAGTTTACCCAGTTAATCTGCTTGGTTTCATAACTAAATGTCACAACTTGATTTGTTGATTTTGGTGGATAATACTGGGTGAATTGTCTTTGAAGAGTTTCTCTAACACTGAATAAGGCTCAAGAACATTTTCTGTAACCATTACAACAATCCCTGAACATAGCTGACAGTTTGAGGTGAGTCAAAATTGTTTTAGGAAAGCTAGAAAATCAGAGATATCCACTAGTAAATTCTGCAGGACAAGAACGATTCTTCTTCTCCTTGATCCAGTTTTTTTGCCCTTCTACATTCTGCTTTTATCTTGGGCCCATTGATTGCTAGAGCTTAAGAAGTAATAATAGAGAAGAGGCAGTCCTTTGCAGTTTTGCAGGTATCAGGAGGGCTGACAAGAATTTTCCTTCCACAAAACAAATAAAGATTGGTCTCGTGTAGCATGTACTTCAATGTTAAATAAACAATGAGCTTTTAATTGAAATATAAAGTCTGCACCTTACACTTGTTCTGTGATAGCTTTGCTTTGTACAAACTAGTCATCCCACCTTGGTTTACTCTGTGTGTTTTAATGGCTATCTTAAGGAAATAAAGAGCTCCATTTGGCCAAAGAACAATTTTAGATGCAGAGAGCTGGTTGTACTTCTTCATAAAGAACTTTGAATCCAAAGTCTAATCTGTGTCTATCTGTGAAGCCACAGACTTCACAGAAGTCTGTAATTTTTCTCAGGCTGCTCTAGAACCGGCACATTGTTTGGGAGTGGTGGGCGGCCTGCACCATGCCAGAAGTATGTGAAGTGCCATAGAGCAATTGCTTGGGTTGCCTTTTGTTCCAGTCGTTGAGTCCGCTGAGGGCTGAAATTGATTTTCCTTATGTTAGCATGTGAAGGCTCTGCCCCTTGACCCGCTGCCGGCGAGCGTGCAGGGCACACAGAGGCTGCAGCTTTGCAGGAGTAAGCAGCACTATGGCTCTTATCTCTGGTACATTCTTCTTCCAAAACTGTTCTCTCCCCTGTGCCTTTCCTTTCTACCCTATTCTGCACTTTGCAGTGATGCTGAGTTGTCCCATAAATATTTTGTATGCCTGAAACAATATTTTTTTTTCTTGCAACAGCATAATATTTTTTAAGAGTAGCCGAAGTGGTTGATCTGTATTCATGAACCAGATAATACTGTTGAGTGCAGTCAAGCACATTGTCAGCAATTGGTAGTATGGGCCATCTACTCTATGCCATTATTTCTGTGCAGCTTAATTCCATATAAAACATTCTGCTCATATGTCACTTTTGCCAGTGGTGATGCAGTGATATGTAAAACAGGGAAAAGTGAACAGAGACAATTGTAAAAACAAGCTCAGTGATGTTCACGATATAACTATCTTCAGAAATTTAAGAAAGATGTATTTTGCTAGATGAGTCAGTTCTTTTTGTCTCCTTTCCTCAAAAAAATAATTCCTTTCCTCCTCCTCAGTTTTGTTGCTGTAGTTAACTCATCCACTGCCTCAGCTTATGTCATACTGCTGACCAGGAGACTAAACCCACCAGAAATTATGTTGTCTATGCTGTGTTTAACCCAGTTGTCCAAAGTCATATTGGCTTGTTGGGGTCTTTGAATGTAAATTTTCATACTTTGTATGAGATTTTTTTCTTTTAAATTTGAAAATCCACAAAACATACATATACTTCTAGACTGGAATATTAAAACATGCTCATGGCTTTTTACCTGTTAGGAAGTAAAGAGGGAGAATGTGTTAGATCAGGAAGAACAAGCCATGTTTCAATGCCTGCTCTCAGTAGGTGGCACTCTTTCCTCTGAGTATGTACTGAGTGAAAATCTCAGAAAGTCTGTTCTCAAGGTTCTCAGTTTATCTTAGAAGCAAGAGTGGGTCCGGCAGTTTCTGGTTGCTGAAAGCTCAGAGCATTTTTTGCAAGAGATGTGTAATTGCTTTCATGTATCCTTGCAATTTTCAATACTCTTGCAACTACAATCTCTGTATCTGCATTTTCTTTGTAGTTTAAGAAAGATTTGTTGATCAGAGTATTCCCCACCATCACCCACAAAATAGAATTGCTGTGATGTGTGCCTGCTTTGAATGACTGATAAGGCCTTCACCAGAGATGGTTGCATGTCATTAATTAGTGAAGGTATTTTCTAATCATCTACAGACTGTAAAATATTTTTGGTCTTTGAGAGACTTACAGATTTTCCACATCAACAAGATTTAATTTCTTTTAGTTGTTCTTATTTTCTAACAGTAGGGTAATAAAGAAGTAATGTTTTCCCATTTTGGAGTTTTAAATGGACTTGAAACTAAACTAAAGGACAGAAGTGTCTGTCTATATTCATTGATAATATTTTGAATTCTTTTTTCTTTGCTGTGCAGTGTAGAGGGTTGTCATTGGTATTCCTATTCAGAACCATTCACAGGGAGAAAAATTACATTGTAAACCAGAGGCAAGAAAGAAGAAAAATGGAGGGGGAGAAGGCGAAGGGGAAAAGAGTAAAAAAGAGAGCAAGAACATAGAGCCACTTCTTAATGCATCTTAAATAGAAATTAAATGCTTTTGAATCAAGTGGGCCTCACATGGTCTTTACCTGCCATCTCTTGCACAAGTGCAGTTCTAAGTTAGAGTAATACAAATTCTACCCATCTGTGTGACAGAAGATGTACATATTTTCAAAATTTAGAGCTCAGCAATGCAAAAACCTTTGGAGTGTAGTTTGGGAATATTTTACTCCAAGAGGTGCACCTTTCAGTTTGTTGAGATAATCAGAATAGTCATGGGAACTGGATTTTTTTTTTAATTATTATTGGAAATGCAACAACTTGGCTGTATTATAAAAAAAAAAGTCTTTAGATGGGATGCAAGAAGGGGTAGGACTTCACTGAAGGAAATCATCGTTCTGAAACCAGAGATCAGTAATCATTGAGAGACAAGGGGATATAGTCTCCCTCTCCTTTGGAAGACCCCCTTTCTTTATGGGGACTTCTGGAAAGAAAGCATTTAGGAAATTGTCAAAGCAGGGATCTTCAACATTTTGAAAAGCAATGACAGTTTTGGCTGTATTTTCTCTGTCTGGTGCTGACTGCTTGTCTACTTTCCCCACCTCCCTTTTTGTATACAGTGCTTTCACTTTGGGTCCTATCATACATCCATCCAACCTTTTTTCAGTATTTCTTTGTTTCCCTCTTCCTGCATTTGAAAGTGTCTCCTTTTCCAAAGGATCTTATGCCTTTTGTCACTATCATCCTTATCCCTGCTTGTTTTTTTCCCCCCTGCCACTACTTCCTGTGTTGTCAAAGCAAATCACTGGTGCACAGTCTCCCTTGCTCATTCCTTTGGTGTTCTCTAAGCCATTTTCTGAAAAGTAGTAATGTTATGTACCTGCCTGAATAGGTAAGTTAAGTAAGTTTTTCTTCAAGTAGTCTCTAAAAGGTTGGTATGGAAAGGACTATTATTGGAATGTGTAACCTCTTCTGAATATTTGTATTAAATAGCTGGTGAGAGCAAAGGACCCCATGACTCTGCTATCATTGCTGGGATAGGTAGGTTAAGCCACAGCATACACCTACCTTTTATTTGAAAGCCAAGTGAGATGCTGACTTGGTCCTACAGATGTAATTCTCTAATGTCGTGCTGGGAAGAGAAAGTAGAATGGTTTGAGGGCCTTGATAGATGTCTCATGTTCTGAGTTTATTTTTCCCATCACATGTGGCTAATTTCCTTTCCTTTTAACTAGAGTCTAGGATACTCCTAAACTTAGATGTGGCCTCTTACCATCCATGGTGTGTTCTGTTTATGTAGATATGGAGTAAATTTGAAAATGCAAAAGGATTAGCTGACTCACTAGGCTTTTTGTAGTACCTCTGAGTTCATACAATCATGATTAAAGAGATGTAGAGAGTTCTCCTAGTATTACTATAACTTTATCTGGGAACGGAATTGTAGCTTAAGGGAAACAGAGTATTGACCTTATATCTGTGATGGGGGAAAGTGCAACTCATCAGGATGCAGGTTTTTCCCCTCCCTCCTTTCTTGCTCTCACTCTCTCGCTCTCTCCCTCTCTCTCCCTTTCCCTCTCTCCCTCCCCCTCTTTCAGTTTAATTTTCTTTTAGTTCTTCTTTCTTTAGGTAATTTATATCACATAGCTATAAATACTATGGCATCTGTCTCTGGACAGATTATTGTATTTAATATGTAAAAATGAACATTGAAAATTCTACATTACATTACAATCAATAATTTTAGCAATATAAAAGATGTCCAATAAATGATTTTTTTTAACTTCTGTAGTACTTTTTTACATTTTTCTGTAGTCATCATACATAAAAGAGCCAACAAACTGTAAGCAAGGATGAGAAAACACTGTGTTTGAGAGCTCAGCTTTACAGATGATCCACACTACTGCAGGTAGTTGTACCCTTTACATTTGTAGGCAATTCGTAACGGGTACCAACTTGCAGAATAATTATATATAAAAAAAGTGGTACAGCATGAAAAAATGCTATGAAGGATAAACTGCATCTTAAAGTAAAAGGAAAAAGCTCAAGTTTTGTGCACCATTCCAGATATACCTTGACCATGAATAGTGTTTTTGCATGGAGTGACTTTTTTATATATAATAAGCATAAATAAGAAATAGAGTTTAAAATAAATAAAAAATTCTTAGACAATGTAAGATGACATAAATCCATTAATTACTAGGTAATTATACCAATTTAAATCAGCTGAGAATTATCATCAAATGCAAAAGTAAGTTCACAGTTCAAAAAGTAAATTGAACTTTGTTAACTGTGATACTTTTGGAGGAATTATGTGCCTGATAAACTTAAAACCAGCATTCTTTTATTTTCATTTATTTTCATTTCCTTGATATATCCAGTTCTATTTCAGATTTCTGATTCTTGAAGAAGCAAAAGTATAAATCACATTATATGTATTCTATTCCCCATAGAGCGTAGATCTGGCCTTTGGAGGACAGATGAAACAGTACTTTCAAATTAAGCACCAAGCAAAATGTCCACAGATATTCTGGTGCATCCTGTCATTCAGAACAGTTGCCTCTTTTTCTACTGCAAGAGTTCAGCTTATGAGCCTGCTCGCAGTAAATTAAAGGGAAAAAAATCACTTTCTTCAGATGTCATTCCTCTGTATGCACTCATTTCTCCAAGGCTTAAGATCTAAAATTCCTGTAACAATTTGGCCTGGGAAGATGAATAGCTTTTAAAACATTGTGTTGATTGTATTAATTGGGAAGGGAGTAATGGGTTTGGAATAACTGAAACAGTTTTTAAACAGCTTGATTACAAGGATTATCACACACACATTGAGATAGACAAATCTAGGGAAATGAGAATAATTTCTGGCTTTCCTGGGCATGCATTTAAAGTAGAGAAATGTAGAACTGAAAGCAAATAGCACAACCTGTTTTAATCAAAGTAGTCTAGCAAGAAACAATCAATTAAAGAACAGTCTGATTCTCTGTGACATCAATGTATGAAAATCTGTTAGACGCCAGATTGTGTCTCAAGACACATATGATGAACTGAACAAAATGACCTGCTAATAGCTTTTACGGGTAATAAATGCATCATGTTATTGGTAATTCTGCAGATGGTAAATCAAGCTAATATCCAGGCTGAAACAAGCTACTTGTTAAATATACTTCAAAAGTGTTCCTCCTTGTTATTCCATAATTGTGTCACACAGAAAAATAAGATGATTGCTACTTACTTTTAGGCATTTTAAATTAAGATGTGTTTCAACATGCAGACATTTTAATTTTCAAATTCTTTAGAGAGAACATTTTCCTAACTGATCTGAGCTTTTGAAGCACAGCATTTGTATTTAGATTAGCAGCTCTATATAAATTGTTTTATAGAAATGTTCTGTTTTACTGTTCATGATGTATTTTGAAAGAGATTTCACAATGTCTAATATTAATCTGAAGCTGCTGTTCAGGATGTAGGATTTTCAGTTGTACAGATGTTAAAAATTTCCAAATGGAGATTTTTTGATTTCTAGATTCCAAGACGCTGTAAAAATTGAGTTAATCGATCTGTAGCAAAACAAGACTTTGGATGTATAGACATCAGTTCTAATTTTTGCAATATGTATGAAATTATTTAGTTTATGTAGCCAAAGAAGGTTAATTATGTAAAGAAAGGGATGGATTTATGCACTAAATTCTGTGTCTATTCAAGACAGAAAAATTATCAAATTGCTGGTTTAAAAAAATATTTGTATAAGATAGATAAACTCCAAAATCTCACTCAAAAATGGCAAGTGAAAGAAAATAAGTAAACTTAAAAAACCCTATCCTATTTCTTTATGTCAAGGATTTTACACAATTGAGGAGTCTGTAATTTTTATATTGTTCCCCATCAGTTTTAATAATAAAAAAGTAAATTAATTTTTCAAGTAGCAATTATTTACTGCAGAAAAGCATCTACCAGCAATAATAAATTACATTTTTTGGGCTACCCAATTCAGTACTTATCTGCAACAATTCAAACAGATAGTCAATGCTTAATTATTATAATATCTGTTAAAAAGTGATTTTTACAGGCTAATTCATCAGGAAACCAGAAAATTATTGGAAAACCTTAATAAAATTTGAGGGCATCACTGTAATATGTTAGATACTGCAAAGCCATATGGGCAACCGAGAGTCACAGGTAGCAAAAAACAACTGTGTTGAGGGAACAAAATCACAAATATTTGAATCGGGGAATCTTTTGAATATGCAGCTTTTCCCAGATTCTTGTGAAAATGTGATGGCCTTGACCCTACCTCAATGCTTGAGTTCTTCTTCTATATTCCTGCATCAGACCTAGTCACATAAATAAAATCTTTTATTACTAGCCACTTACTATATTTGTTCTAGCTACTCCCCTCATTACCCCATACTTGAACTAATATAGCTAGAGTTTATCATGGCTCTTCTCAACAATTTACCATTGCCATCAAACCCATAGAGCTCTTGATAAATGCTCAATATTAACAGCATCAAGGCATTTTTTGCAATTTTAGAATTATTTTGCTCAGCACATTCATGATCTGTTGTGATAATTTTCAGTGAATACAGAATTCAAGTTATCAGTGGAGAACATGGAGGAAAGAGATTGTTAAATCTCTTTGTGCTATTAGGATACTCAACATCTTTTCCCATGATGGGAGAAGGACTGCAGCTTGAAGGGCAGGAGAGACAACAATGGAATGTTCTGGCAGTGCCACTGTAAGTGTAGTTTCTGGCAAAAACACCTCAACAAATACTGGTAACCAATATAGTCTGAATCCTGTATCGTGAGGGCCATGCTCAGACACCTTTGCTCACATTGATTGCAGTGTCTCCCAAGTTCACTCAAAGGTGGCAGAACACTACTTTGAAAGCATACAGAATGAAGTATTCATTTCAAAAATGATTGTAGCTTTGGCCAGTTGTGGAAAAGGCAAAGCATCATTTGAATTTTCTGATTTTGGTTGAATTGTAATTATATACAACCACAGATAAAAGATTGAACAAGATATTAATCAAATTATCAAGACTCAATTTTAGGTCAGTGCTCTTTAATATTTTTATAAATTTTTTGGATTTAAGAGTCAAATGTACAAAACATAAGTTTTCCTGATACCAAACTAGGATGTGCCATGGTCTTTCTTGAGAGCAGAGAGGCCTTACAGAGATCTGGGTAGACTAGCCAGCTGAGCAATCACCCACCACATGAAAATTAACTAGAGCAAGTGGACATCTCTCCACCTGGGATGGGGAACTCCTGATGATATTCATAAATACGGGGATGAGAGGCTGGAGAGCAGCCCTGCAGAAAGATACCTGCAGTTTGGGTGGATGGCAAGTTGATAGGTGTTAACAGTGTGCCTTGGCAGCCAAAAGGACACAGCCAGCGGGGTCCTGGGGGGCATCAGACACAGCATCGCCAGCTGGGCAGGGGGTGGGATTGTCCTGTTCTGCTCTGCAACGGTGTAGCCCCACCTTGAGCACTGTATGCAGTTTTGGGTGCCACAAAAAGGACATCACACTACTACAGCATGTCCAGGGGAGGGTGACCAAGATGGTGAAAAGTTCTGAGGGCAAGAATTAGGAGGAGCAGCTGAGGTCACTTGTTAGTTGAGCCTGGAAAAGAGAAGGCTCGGGGTGACCTCATCATAGTTGACAGCTCCCTCAAGGGCAGCAGTGGATGGGCAGGAGCTGCTCTCCTCTCTCTGGTGAGCAGCAACAGGACACGGGGCAATGGAATGAAGGCCCATCAGGGGAAGGTCAGGCTGGACATTAGGAAAGGGTCCTTCACTGAGGTGGTTGTGGGTCACTGGAACAGGCTCTCCAGGGAAGCCGTCATGGCACAGAGCCTCTCAGAATTCAAAGAGCGTCTGGACAATGCTCTTAGTTCTGTGGTTTAGGTTTAGGTAGCTCAGCAAAGAGCAGGAAATTGGACTCAATGATTCTTATGGGTCCCTTCTAACTAGAGATATTCTAGGATTCTAAAATAGCTAATTATTTAAGGAAATTGGGATCTCCTTGAACAGAGATTACTTCCAGAACACAAATATTTCATTATGAGATATTGTCATATGTCTGTCCCTCAATACCATGTGACTGTGAGAAATCATCCTGTATTTCTGTGTATGCTCTTACTACTTATTTTTAAAGGTGTTTATAATGTTTAGGTGAAAAAATAATATTTACTGTATGTACAAGACAAGCCAGCAGAATAGTTTTACTGTTGTAAGTTCTAGCCATCTCACTGAAAAGCTGCTTGTGGTACTTAAGCAGATTATCTATTTTCTTAGTGAACAGGTGAAAAATGGAGGAATTCCATGAGTACCTCTGTTTCCATCCTTCCCCCTTCATTCACCATCTGCTTGTTTCAAACAGGCCAGAAATTCTGCTTTATATTTCCAAGGAAACTGTTTTGTATATTAAAATGTGTATTAATTGAATATAAAATTATAATGATAAAGTCAAGAGTTACTGGGTTAATGTTTCCCCTCAGTCATAAAAATTGTATGACAATTTCTACTTGAGATTCACTTAGTACCAACTTGGAAAGGCTTTTGGCTCTCAGCAAGGTACTCCTTGTTGATGGCCACATCATCATTATCCCTTTGACTCCTGACACAGTGCCCACTCCAAGGCTGTTTTATTATGGTGAGCACTGAAGAAAATCCAGAGCAGGCAGTGTGGTGAAGACAGTGGTTTTCATCAGAAGTCCTCTCTCCATCATTTTTATTCAGTTTAATGCAGTAGTTGCCAGAGGCAATGTGCAAACATACAGATTTACTGTTACTGCCTCAAACAGTTAAAAAGCTAAAGAATATTAGCAGTTAGCATGGAAAGATCTGCCTTTCCATTTTACCTGAAAAAAGTAGAGTAACCTCTCTGAGGCAGTTTCTAACCCAGAAGTAGTTCTGTCACATTGGAGAATATGTGTAGTGAGAAAAGATGCATGAGAAAGGGGTAGCCGAGAGATGACTGGGATGTTGCCTGCAGCAGGATTTGGTTCTGACCTGGTATTTCCCATTTCTGCATCATTAGCATTGTCATATAAAAGTTTTTAGAAGCACCCTTATTTTACAAACTGCTTTTCCTTCCAGCCTCCCTACAGTTCAGGAAGGATAGGTGACCCTAGCAGATTATTTTCCCAAATTGTTATCAGTTTTGTTGCTTCAAAAGCAAGAAAACAAAATATTTTGTTGCTTTTTTCTTTTAAAAAATGGAATAATATCTTTTCCATAATAATTATCAAGTAATTGTTTTTATGTGTTTAAAAGCAAGAATCAGTTTTGGGTGCCACAAGCCATAGCTTTTACAGCCATAGTGATGGTTCATATTCTGGATACCCTATAAGTTAATAGCTTAGGAACAGCTCAAAGAACTTTACATTAAAGCTTCTGTTTTCTCTCTGGATGATCAGAAGAGGGAAATCAAGTACTGTATATCTTGAGAAATTATATTTTTTATACTAAAATTTATTTAAAATTAAGTCTATCATATCAGTTTAAATATTGCTCTAAATTCTAAAATATAATCTCTTGGTAGATATTTAGTGCAAATTGAAAAAGCTTAAATGGCTTAAAAATGGCTTTGAAGCATTATGTAGAAGCAGAGATCATTTATAAATGATGGGACGCTAATGGCTTCCTTCTACATTTAGCATAAGACTTTGAAGATGAAATGGAAGTGTCTCACTGTAGAAATTCACAATGTATATGTATCTTTAGAAGTTTATTTAGTTTAAGTATTTGTTTTGAGATTCTATATGCTTGTGTAATAATTTGAAATTCAGAACAGTAAATTTATTACAACAGAAAGATTGCTATATAGAACAGAACCCTTTCCATTTTGAGGTTTTATTTGATTGTGGACATATCAGCTGAATTACTGGCTTGTTATTTGCTCTCTTTTCTGACATTGTTTAATCCATCTGGCTTTGAGGAAAAACAACGTCAATTTCCCAAATGAAATTGCTTTAAATTTAAATGGAAGAGATATAGGTATATTATTCCAGTTGAAATCCTGTGGTGTAGGATCTTAAGTACCTGACTCCCATGCCTGTGTCAAGGAGAGCAGAAACAGCTAAAAATAATGTACGGTTGCCTCAGACCTGGAATAAGTCATGATTTTAAATGATTCCATTATGGAGGAGTTATACTATGGGCTATTTTGCTTCTGGCAGAGTTGGATGGAGTAGTTCATGTTTAAAAAGAATGTGGACAGCAAACTAGATAGGTTTAAAAAAAGTATAAATTTATGCATTTTTCTAGATGAACATATGAAAGTTTGCCAGTGTACCTTTTTGTATAAAAAAAGAGGGAAGAAAAAAATGTAAAAGAGAGGAAAAAAGAGTGAGAGGGATTTTGAATTAGCGATCTTCAGCATTATCTTGTCCATTCTAGATTGAAGGGTGATATCTGTAGATTTCATAGACCAGAACAGTACAGCTCACTCCTGTTGACAAAAGGGAGTTGGTCAAAATATTTGACTAAAGCAATAGTAAATTCTTCCAAATTCTAGATAATATTTATTTTACAGTCAATTCAGCATTTCTGATAATCGTAAGTGACATATACTGTTTGATGCTGGGAAAAAGCACTCATTTTGAAGTGGAGATTTTCCAAGATGATTAAAGTGTTGTTTCTGTATAACTAAAGACCATACCAAAATTTAAGAAAGGATTCTTGTCCATAGTGGGTGTCCATGATGAATCCTGACAGTAAAAAAAAAGCAAAAGAACAAACTAAATTGTGCTTATGAGTCAACCATCTAGAACTTTAAACTGCTTTTAAATGCCCCTACAATTTTCCCCCAATGAATGACTGTAGGCAAGAAATTCAAGGCATAAAATTAGGAATATTGGATCTACTTTTGCTTTTTTTTCAAATTCAATCTAGGGCATGGTTCAGCAAAATGCTCAAAAGCATGTCTGACTTTAAGCAGGCAAGTCATCCGTTATTTCTCAGAGACTATACACATCTGTAAGATTACATTAAGTATATTTTGCTGAATAAAAATATACAGGAAAAAGAAAATTAAATGTTGGAGTCCAGGAGTGAATAGAACACCTCGAATCATCATCATCATGAGCTTAAATTTATTATTGACACTTGATAAAATATTTTGCAAAAGCGTTGAGGTAAGGTCAAAGGAAAGAAGGAATTGGTGGGAACAGGGATGTATGCAGCTTAAAAGCCAAGGTCAGTGTTAAACTTCAGTGACAAAATTGACCTTTTAAGTAGCACAATTGGAGGCAAGGTTAACCATTCCTTTTTCCTATCCTTGTCCAGCCAAAATGGCATTCCCTATGAGCACAGGCAAACAGAAATGTGGAAATTAGCGAGCAAGTTAATTTTAGTACAAATTCCTAGACAATCCCCAGACACTCACCAGTAAACACAGTGTAAGGAGGGTTAGAACATGGCCCAAGGAAGGGTTTTTTTCCTCTTATGCCTGAGGTTATTTTGCTAGGAAATACATCTTTCAGTGAACTGTAATTGAAACTACTCTCATGCTCTGTTTAGGCCTTCTGATAACCACAAAGTGTTACCTTGTAGACCTGGCAGACTGACTCTGCCCTGTCCCCCTGTAAGTCACAATTTGTAGTGCCCATAGAGAGACAAACTCAACCTCCTACTCCCCAGGCTTAAAAAATGAAAGTTTTTTCGAACTACTTCTACTTTCTGTTGTTGCAAATAGTTAATAAATGCCTAATGACATAGCAAAAGAGACCAATGAAATATTTTTTTCTTTTTAGTGTGCTAGGAGGTTGATTCTATGCCTTTGACAGCATTTTAAAGAAAGTCAGTTTTCCCTTTCTGTTGTAGCCTTTTTGCTGTAACAACAACAAAAATCATTTGGAAACAGACATTGTCAATGCTCCTTAGAGCAGCTTTAGAAAACACTCACAGACACCAAATCCCATTCCACACTGAATGTCCCTTTTTTAGCCAATGCTGAATGCTATTTTCCACCAGTAACCCATATTCCCAAACTAACCCAGCTCTTGCTGCTTTATCGTAAGTCTTGCACTATTTAATGCTGTACTTGAAGCACTAGCTGCTGGACACAAGCGATAACAAGAGACTCTCACCTTTCATTTTGAAATGTGCATGTTTCTAGCCTTCGTAGCTGTGGAGAACAGCTTGAAAATATCATCCAATAATAACTGAAAATCCAAAAAAAGAGAAAAAATACCATTTCATGCAAATCTACCTTTTTAGTCTCAGGACTGGCACCATTGCAAAACTAAAATTGCAATGAATAAACAAAGACAATACTGTTTAAAGATACTGTTTACCTGGAAGATGAAAACACACAAAAAGATAATAGTTTCTAAATACATTTTCAGGTCTATTACAGATTATCCTTTATTGACAGACAGAAGTCCCAGGATTATTAAAAATGTATAGTGGTAAGACACAAAATTATTGCCTGATTCCTAGCATCGATGCAAAACCACTTACACTACTCAAAATATGACTCTTCCATCTAACAATTAATGTCGTGCAGTGGAGGACATTATGCAGTTCTTACTATGGAAAACAGCTTTGCCAACATTGTGTAGTGGCCTACTGTTCTTAATTACACAACAAAGCAGCTTGTTTCTCCCATGTCAAAAGCGGGTATAACTGCTTAGGTAAGCTTAATTAGGCTCCAGCACTAGTGCTAACTTCCGTCTTTGAATAATTCCAGCCCCTAATGCTAATTCAAAGCCCGTGAAATTGTAGCAGTAAAACAACTCCACATCTACCTTGCCTAGTATGTGAGATGCATTTAAGAAAGTGCTCTATAAACTCTGAAACAATCTTTGACTTTTTTTATTATTTTATTTGAAATTGAAGCAATTTCATCAAGAATAACTCACCTTCCAAGGGGAAAAGGGAGAATTATGATAACTTGTATGCCTTTGGAAGAGCTTTACCTGCTGTGATAAGCCTATTTGACTACATGGCTGCAAGAACAGTGACTTTTTGACATCAATTCCCATAAGGATATATCTTCCAAAGCTTTGGTTTTCTTTACAGTTTAATTCAGTTGCCCTGTAGTGGAACCCCTGATGTCTGGATATTGCCTCTGCAGCTTTCCTTCTCATGGTCCAGGGTTTCTTCCCCACATGACCATTGTTCAACCTGATATGGTACTGCTAATGTTGGTTGATGAATGATAATTCTGCTGGGAAAAGCAACAGAATAGTATTTGATGACTAAAGCTTGTTGACATATTTCAGCTTTTAAAATGTGAAAAAAATCCCAGCAAGAACAGTTCTGTAAAATTATACTAAAAATTACTAAGCCATATTTAATAATGTATGCAAGTGTTAGACTCCAGATGTATGAATAAGTCAGATACTCTTCAGTCCTTTTCTTTTTAGACAACACAAAGTTCAGATTTGCTGGACGGGGCTCAGACTTATTTTTCTAGGTGGTTACCTTTGTTTTGTTTTTTTTTACTGTAGTATACATGAGAGATCTTCAGTATAACCACACACTTCACAGCTTTAATATTCCCTTAATCTTTAAGAGCCAGATTTATTTAGACTGAGAAATATACTTCAAAAATAGTATTGAAATCAGTGTATCAAAAGTACAACTATGATATATATATATTTGGTGTTTACTTAATCATGGGTTGAGAAACTACAGATACCTTAAGCTGAGCCAAGAACCTCTATCAGTTACAATTTCTGATACTGAAGAATTTCCTATCTATGACTAGGTAGGGTAAAATCAACTGCAACTGAAGTCAGTAGGAATACCTCCTAGCATAATATATTACTTGACATGAGTAATAGTGGCAGCATACACCCCTATGGGGATTGCACAAGTAAAGATTGGTACATTAAGTTGAAATACTCCCCTGTAGTATTTCCTGATACAGACTTGTCAGTGTACTCAGAGCCTGATCTGTTATTCCTTATTGACTCCTGGGCACTGTCTTTGTTTTGAGGATTTGTTTTGGTTGGTTGGTTGGTTTGTTTGGGTTTGGAATTTTTGTTGTTGTTTTGTTTTGAGTACTTCATGTAGTATTCTATGAGGTTATTCACCTTGAGTCTAAGTCACACATCAAATTCCTTTTGAAAGAAATCTTCTGTAAGGAACATGTGTAGCTTAGCCCTGTAGGAAAAGGGGAAATTTTAAACAAATTTTTTAGGGATTTAATAACACTGATATGTTCCTAAGAGGAGCAGCCATACCCTGGTTATTCCATGGGATCTTAGAAGATAATGGATGAGAATTGAAGAAATATGGTAGGTTGTAGTATTCCTCTCAGATATTGGAGAGGGATAGAAACATCTTGCTACTCTACCATTGGAATGTGATCAAATATTTATCCATGGGAAAAGATTTCTTGGCATTACATTAATAGCATAGAAAAAATTGCCTTCTGTTCACTAAATACTGGGAAAGAGTTTTGTTGGGAGAACAGACTGATACATACATCCCAATTTCATTGCCATATAACTTTTTCCAAAAACTGTGAAAAGGATTATTTGGAAGTGTGAGCAAATTGGAATCCCATTCCTATGAGTGCTATAGAAAGAATGAGCAAGAATAGAATATCCGTTCCAAATTTAGGTGATGGAGCAATAGTTCCTAGCACAACATACCATTAATTACAAAGGGAGAGTTTTATGAAGATGACAGAGACAGGAAAAAACTTCAATACTGAATTGACTCAGTATTGAAGACCAAACTTTTAGACCAGGCTAAATCAGGCAAAAGAAAAAAAGTTATATAAACCCATCCCATATTTGCCAGATTGTGTCAGCTTCTAGGAAGTGGGAAATGCCCTTATTTTACCCAAAGATCACAGTCTAAAAAGTCATTTATATGCCATGTATTGCTCTTCTGGTTGTAAATGCAACATAATTTTCTACAAAATTAATGTAACATTTATTTGAGAGGATTAATGAAACAATGTTTCACAACTGCTCCTAAAAGTTTATTTTCAGTATGATAAAATCTCAAGTATCATTTTAATTTCAATGTCATACAAGTTCATTTTATTTGGAATATATTGACTAGCTAACTGAATAATATCCTGTTGAGTTAGTGGGGGAAATTCAATTTTTCTGCAGTTCAGTACTCTTGTGTTGTCTTATTCTAAATAGAATACATAGTCCTGATTATATTTATTTTCATGATGCTACTACTATTGATAGCATTAGAATAAACAGCAATAGTTAGTCTTCATGTACTTGTCCCATATTGCTTCTTAATGCTAACATGATTTTTCCCTTTTAACCTTGGATTCTTTTGTTTTTCTCTATATATCTTATACTCTCTACTTGGTTGGTTTTTGTTTTGTTTTGTTTTGTTTTTTTTTTTGCCAAAGTAGGCTTCAGTGTGATTTGGGACTGGGTATTTACATCACCTGTATATTAGGTGTTTAAGTTCTTTATTAAGTAGGTTTTTGCTATCTTGCTGATCTTTCAAGTGTACTGTACTTTCTACTTAGTTTTTATTTTACCGTTATAGAAATTAATGGGATTTTTGAGATTTAAAGATCTGCAGAGGAGCAAAACTATAGACTGTAGATCTGAAGTTCATAATCAGTCGTTTGATATTTTAATTTTAAATTCTCAGAGTTTGATCGCTACCAGAACTTAACCAAGTAACAGTAACACAGATGAATTTGCATTTACCCAATGTTCTTCCTCCTTCCCCCACAGAGATGGGTTCCTCAGAAGCAAAGGAAAGCCAGATGGAAAGTAGCAAGTTTGAAGCCTTGACTGTGTCACTAGTTTGGGTACATGCTTGGGACCACTATGCTTTAAGTAATTGGCAGCTTTTCAGGTGATCCTGTTGATGCACTCAGACAGTTCTAATCTCATTTTCAGAGATGCAAATGCTCTGAAAAGCAAGGTAGGAAGTTACTAGTGACAGGTATTAAAGTATGATTTTACATAATATTTCTTTATCATTATCATAATCAATGTATTTTTAATACAGGAAGAAAATTAAATATATATATATATATGTTTCTTTCATTAATTTCTAACTTTAATTTCTAACATACTACAGTATGGTCAATGGCCAAGGAGAAGAAGTGCCCCACAGCTCCCCAATGTACTTTATTTCACATGGACCATTTGTCAGAGGCTATGTTGAAACATTATATCCTATATCAGAACTGTCTCTTGAGAATAATTGTTTGCTTTGGGGTCTTCAAACAGTAATCCCAGGATCTCTGCAGGCAAGGTTATTTAAAGAAAGACATGAGCATCATTTGGTCACTGCTGAAGCACCTGTAGCACCACCGCAGGGATGGAGAGTGCCAGAATCACCAGCTACTTCAGGAATCAGTAAATAAAAAACAATAACATTCATAGTAATATGTTATCAGTAGCTGTTTTATACAATATGAAGTAGCTAGTACTTTTTGGTGAGAAGTTTATATTTCAAAGTTTTCTGAAATATAAATATTAGAGATACGCAAATAAAAAGAACAAGCTGGTAAACTATTCAGAAAATGAGTGCAGACATAGCCATTCTTACGGAACAAGATGCTGCAATGCATGAGAATAGCACTTTGTAACATTGAATGCAGAGTATGTATGTACCTCAGTGGAATAATGCAAAAAAAGCATGCGAAATTCAAAGAAACACAATGGAAATATTTCTGGACAGTTAAAATCAAAATATATTCTTGGGTGTAAGCATGAAGTCTTCCAATCTCTAGAAGCTGTATTCTGGATCTGAATATTCTGTCTGTGCTTACTGAGAGAAATATTAAGTGAATATATGACCAATCCATGAGCAGATACAGCACAACATGTACTCAGTACAGCTGAGCCTCCAATGACAAGACTAATTTTCATGACAATTTTAGAAGAGGAAGTTTGACTGATAGTAAAACTTGGAAATATTTCTTGTTAATCTCCTCAAGACAAATTAAAATGGATTAATTCAATGTGCTGTATTAGAAATGGATGTTCTTCAATGGGACTGTCCCTATCAGATGATAAAGAAAGTAATCAAGACTGTTTAAGAAAACTGGTTTAAACTGCTTGTTTGGCATGTTGATAGAATGAGCCTGGATCTTTTTGTTCTTGTCCTATTTCATGTGGATATTGCTCATTTGTTATCCATGGAATCTGAATTACATTATTCATTTGGAACTGAGTCAGCTGAAATGCCTTGTGTTAACAAAGATTTTACCTTGTAAAGTGTGGGGTTCAAACAATGGAAGTGCACAGGTTTAGAGAGGCGTCATTTTCCAGCTGTCTTAAAACAAAGCAGAAGATTTCCCAATTAGAAGTTTCCCAATGCGATACATGACAATACATCTTGTAAATCATGGACTGGAGTTCATGACAGAATAAAGCAAGAAGGTCAGGTGGAATGAATGACTAAGCCACTGTATTGACTGGGTCATGTGAAACTGTGTTTGAAAGGCTGCCATAAGAACTTACGGTGCAAATTCCACACCTTAATCCAGGTACATCTGTGTGCATGGAACTGAGGGCAGAATCTGGCTACAAGGCATGGCTCAAAACCTTGTTCAAATGAAGACCAAGCTTTCTTTAGTTTGCCTCTGCTCAAAACAGCTGAAATTTGTTCAAAAAACAATTAGGATGACTCTGACACTTTAAGTCACACTCTGGTGTTCTGCAAGGTTATAATGCCTTAATTCCATTTCTCTACCAGGATACTAAAGCTTTGGGTTTCTGCTGAAAAAAAATGCAGTCAAATTTAAACTCAGAGGAATCTGGGCCTGCACATTACCCGTAACAGTTCTATTGGGCATGCAATAAAGCCAAGACTAATCTTGGATTCTAATTTGTGAAAAGGCTTAAAGTGGAAGACACTCTATTTATTTGGTTATTATTTGACCACATAATTGTCCACTGATTTTCCTAAGAAACTATCTCTGTGGAAGTCAAATGAGGGACTGAGGCCTAAAGGTCAGTCAAGTAGTACACACAAAAACAAAAACAGTGTATACGTATTCCTCAGTGCAGACAATTGAGAGCACATGCTTATTGTGCCCATTTTTTTCAAACTTGCTTAACGATTTTGCTACTAATAATCTACTTAGTAAAAATGAGTAGTAAAAATCAGCATGGCATAATTTCAAGAAACGTGTCTCAGATTCTCCAAATTGCTCTCTAGTGTACATGGTACATACATTGAAATTGTTTATGGATTTTGACTTGATTGTACTGTGAAATCTAACCCTGACTTTTTATTTCTGTGACTTAAAGTCGAGAACTTTGTTGCTTTGTTGTGTAATTAAGTACAGTGGGTCACTGGGCACTGTGGCAATGCTATTTTCTAGTGCAGGGAGTCCTGAATCCATAGAGCAGCATTAATTGCTGGGTAGGAAAGGATATTAATATTTTGAATGGTTGTAAGTGGTTTTGCATAAATGCCAGCAATAAGGAAATGGTTTTATGTTTTATTGTTATGCATTTTTAATGTCAAGAGCGTGCTCTAACCATAAAGCTTCTAACAAAAAATTAAAGCACTG
>WBMY01003221.1:122395-138268 GCA_013397315.1 Donacobius atricapilla | reverse complement strand
TCCTTCCCTTGACTTTTTTCCTTCTTTCTTTTCTCTCCACACTTATCAGTGACCTAGAGCAATTTCTTTTTTCCTCGATTTACTCTTAAGATTAAATCTAAATTTTTGCAGCAGAGATACTTACTCTATGACTCTAAAAATTAGGTAATGTCTGAAACATGGAACTTCACTTGTGTTCTTGCAAATCATACACAAAGACTATGCTCAGCCTCACCAGTCTTTCCCAGAAGATTGATTTTCTTTGCTAGTGTGACAAGAGGAAACACTAGTCTAGACCCATAGGTGGTCAATCCATTGTCATTATAATATGGAGGCACTCTGAATTAAATATTTGCTTTTTGTGTTTTATATGTTATTGTTCATTAGGTAAATATTATTTTTCATCTCATATTTTTAGAATTCTTAGTGCTTTACAGGCTGCAGTTAAACTGACCTTATATTTAAGAATCAATGTGATCTCCTGGTCAATAACAAAAAAGATTTTTGAAATGACAGAGACATTCATCACTGTCAGTTAACAGTTATGATGACTTGGACCATTCATCGTTAGTAATTAAACTTAAAAGAAATAATGAAATTATCCTAAATTTCTCCTTAGAAAATGGCAGTCTGAATATAGGCTGAGAGACAGACACAGATGGTTTTATCCATGACTTTGCTGTAAGATTTCTGCAGGATCACAAATGCATAGCTCTTTCTTCACAAAAGTTACATGCTGAGAAATATGTCAAAACATGAATCAAGTAATTAAATAGTTAAGTGAATGTTTAATAATAGATTCTATTACAACTATTTACATTCCACTGGGAATGTGCCATATAATGATACTGTAGTCTTCAGTATCATCACCTAACTTTCAGAGCTGTATTTTCTGTAATAGAATGAGACATTTATCTTGTATAAAGTTTAAATGGGTAGAGCATGACTGCAGAAGCTTGTCAGATGATGGTTTTAATGAGATCCTTATGGTCACCATGTGATGCTACAATGTCTTTCACCCTATCTCTAGAATTCACAAAATTTTGTACATTGATTTTTCCCTTTGCCAGGTTTCTCAAGATAAACAAATGTTTCTATGACAACTGGCTCTAAAAGCAACCATTTTCATGGCAAGGAAATTTGAATATCTGACCTTACAGGTACAATAATGCCCTTGTATCACATATGTATGCAGTTGTACCAAAGACAGCAAATGTTTCTGTGCTGGTAGAATAATATGTACAAATGTGTGGCACATAAACATTTTAAAATATCTATATCCAATTTTATGTGTAGAATTAAACTAGTAAATGCACACAAACTCTTGGAAAATGATGGGTGATTTAAGGCAAAAATGCATATGAAAAATATTTTTTTTCTGATAGCAGTAATGCTCAGTGATCTCTGTAAAGGGTCATGGTCTAATTGCCCAGAGAAATGCATAAGCATAAAAGGAGATAGTCTCTATTCTAAAGATTTTACAGACTAAGATGACAATCTATCTCTAAATGTGGTAGCATAGTATAACAGAAAATCACTTAAATATGCACTGGTGTATATAAGCATACATATTGGCACATATATATGAAAACTTACTGAAATCAATACATTCACATGTCGAAATGTACCACATTCTCCTCTGTGAACATAAATATTCACATTCATACTATAAAAACTTGCATTCAATTTTTAAAGTAAACTATGTCTAATTCTTCTTTATTTAACATCTTGTAGGAAGCATTAAGTTATAATTTCTTGAGTATTTTCAGGAATCAGAACTTTTGCTAGTTTCAGAAGAAAGTGTTTCAGCTGAGGTATAAAGATAGTTTGGGGAAAAGAAAACAGAATCAGTGTGAGTCTTAAAACAAGAAGTCAAAGATGATTATATCAAAGATAGAACAGAGGTAACATGATGGGTCTTAGAGGTGAAAACAAGAAACATTATTTTGGTCACTTAAGCTAGTATTCCTTATCCTTTTTTTCAGTGAAGAAGTTTGAGCAATCACACAACAGCAGATGACTTCCCTCACTTTATTGTAAATGCTGAAAAACTTAACAGTGCCTTCCTTTTCNAGGAAAGCTGCTGCAGTGGATGTCAGATTCAGGGGTTTCCCTTTAGTAGTTTTTATCAAGACTGCTGATGATTTTGCAAAAGGAATTTTAAATGCACAAGCTTTCTTTAAAAATCCTTCAGAATATACAAGAGTTTTCAGCAGGAAAAGTATCTAAATGTGGATTCAATGGAAATATTTTATTAACAAATTATTCTGTGTTTAATACTTAATTTCTGATGACATTTGTAGAATGATGTCATATTTCTTAAAGGAGTATCTAGAATCCTGATTTATTCTTGGCTCAATTCTCTAAGTCTTGTTCAGGTTAACAAATCTTGACTTCAGAAGATCTCCCTTCCAAATGGCAAGGCAACAGAATGCACTGGGCACAAAATATTCATAGTTAGTTGTGAGAAAATCTGGCAACTGATTGGATATCTGATCCTAGGCACATAGAAACAAAGAGGTTTAATTTCCTGGACAGTAATCTTCAGTTTAAAGTCCATGGATATTTTGATTTTTTTAAAAAAATACCAAACATTTTAAAATCCCATCAAACTTGGTGCCTTTGAAAACTACAGTATTTTAATAACACAGCCCATTTCTCCTTATTCTTAACTTTTCTTTCAGCTGGTGGACCGGTTAGAAAGGTGATCTATAGCAAAGCATCATATCATAATTGTGTAGACCCTATATTAAAAAAAAGGACAGCAATGACACTAATGAAAATACATCAATAAATTTTCAAGTCTCATCCTTGTTCATTTTACAAGAATCAAAGAATGAATACCCCAAGGTTGGTAGATAAACTGTTAACATATTGAGATCTGCGTTTTCTCTTATGTATTTCCAAACTTCTTGTGCCCTTTGGAAAAGAAAATAATTGCTTTTGACATTATTTGACTGACTTGATTCAAGTAGGCCATAATTTTAGTGCTGATCGGATTTCCCTAGACCGCCTGAATTTCCAATCAGGGCTACAACATATGGAAACAGGATGGTTAATCACAAACAGATATGCTACACAATAGTGTACCTGATGGTTAATTGCAACAGATACACTACAAAATTGGGGGATTTTTTTCCCCCTCAATTCTCATTCTATGCTTCACTGAAGTTGCTTCAAATTTACAACTGTTTAAAGGTGAAAAAACATAGAAACAATGTAATTACCACTGTACCAGCGGCTAGTAGCAGTAGCAGAGTTGTCACTTCTTAAATACTGTTTCAGTATACGAAAGAGTACTTACATATGTTTTGATCAGCAAAGAACTGGTTTTCAAACTCTTACTTAAGGAAGAAAAAATTAAACAGGAAAAACAAGGCCCCTCTTTCTCCTGTGAGGCATTTGTCAGACTTATGAAGGCTAAGACAAAAAACATAAAAATATGTTAAAAAAAAAAAAAGAAAAAAAATCTTTGGGTGAGGATTCTTTGTTTATTCATATCTAGCCAATGTAACATTCAGTGATCCAACAGAACAGTGAAGGGAGAATTTACTGCAAAACTAGTGGTGGGAATGAGGAAAGGATTCAGTAATCCAAAACAGAGAGAGCAAAACAGTGTTTATAATAAATAAAAATTTGTCATAGCAGTAGAAGAAGCAGCTGTTCCTGACAGCAGGAACAGATTTAAACCCACAATTTTTAGAGATAAGACAAAGAAATTTGGATATTCAGTTGCCACAATGATCCCAAAAATTTTGTAGCCATAGTAGCACAGCAGAGCGTAGAGAAAAAGAGGCGTAGGGAGTAAGAACCATATTTAGTTTTGAAAAATAAAAGTGATCATACTACCTGGGAGGTAACTGGGAATTACAGAAATAGTAATTGGATCTTTAGCATTGTAATTCACAGTCTTGATAAGGTTTTTACTGGATAATTCACTGCTTCTGACTATCCAGTTAGGTTTTCTTTGGACCCAAGGTTAGGGAATAGTAACTACTTCGGTATCATCAAAAGCAAAATCAATTTAGTAACACTGAATCTACTTGTCTACTCATGCATGAAGGCAAAAAAGGGCAGCTCTAAGTGGAACAGTCCATATACATTTATTATTTGTATTATCATTTTTTTCCTGATAACTTGATTACAAACCTATCATTCATTATGGCAGGTGCTGTACAAATCAGATAAGGTACAAAAAAATGATCAAAGAGTAATCATATATGTTTCCAAGACAAGAGGCAAAACAAAGACATTGAGTGAAAATTGGTAAACTGGTAATGGTGTTACGAGCACCACATCCCAGCTGCTGAGCTGGTTGGAGGTATTTCTAGGAATCCTTGCAGATAAAGGCTATAAAGGAAGACCTGGAACTGGGGATCAAGAGGAAGTTCTGAGAAGGGCAGGCTTGTTCCATGGGTTGATCAGAGGAAGCCTGTATCTCTACAGGAGGAAGAAAAAACCCCTTTAAAACTGGATTCATAAACAAGGTTGGTGTGATCAGCTACCCAGATAGGAAAAAGTCTACTTCAACTCTCTGAAGCAGATACAACCTATGTAGATATCTCTATATTCTGCTTCAACTCTGTGCTCAAGGTATGGTTACAGACCTGATATTCATTTTGATTTTTTCTTGACACAGTAGTCCTGAAAACTGAGGATTTTGCAGTCTTTCCTTTTTGTCTAATTTTAAACAAATTGACAACCCTGAAGCAATTAAAAACAGAGGATTTCACCTCTAAAGAATTCAATGAAATCTAAATTAATTTATGGCACATTTTGTTTGCTGATGTAATTTTGTAATGGTTGTAGCTAAATTTTTGCTTTCAGATTGTACTTGTGTGTAAGCCAATGAAAAAGAAAGGAAGAATAGTATTGCAAATAAAGCAGGATCAAAGTATGTTCTCATGATTTAAGTTCAAGGCATGCAAATATAATTTTTTCCTAAAAAGCTCTTTAGGATTTTACCATACAAGATAGAATTCATAGAAAAATCACAGAGATATATCACACTTCAGTTGACAGAAAATATTATCAAATGATTTCTCAAGTGTCTTTTTCTCATACTTTCCTTCTTATATTTTTTTTCCAAATCCTTAAAGCCTTTTATCTTTCTTTCTTTTTTTTTTTTCTTTCCCTTTATAAACAAATTTCATTTTTTAGGATGTAAATTTTTGTTTGAAATGTAATATTTCTGAATTCTGTCCAATATAATTTATATACTGTAAATCTGTTCACTTTGATAATGATAGGAGAAAAAGTATAAAATAAAACTTTGTTGTATTCTCTTTGATAAAAGAGTTCTTTTGATCCTTATATTACACTGAATTGGGTTTAAGGTCATCAAAGTCAACTACATCATTTATAAGCTAACTAACTCTGGGAAAACACACACACTTTCTTAGTACTCTTCAGCTCTTTTTCGTTTACTATGGCTAATAGTTTTGTCGATTCTGATTGAAAGGTAAGTCAAATAGAGCAACTATGTTGCAAGTGCACAATTTTCTCTGGATTTCCCAGAGATACATATTTGCTAATTTTTATTTAAGTTCATTTTTAGAATCGTGTTGAGCACAAGATTGTTAAACAAGGAGATTAGGTGAAATCCAAATCTCACGGGCATTGTCACTGGATTTTGGCACCGCTGTGATGAACACACCTTGTGAGAATGCTTTTTACTGATGAATGTGTGCATTACAATGAACTTGTGCATTGTCCTAGACTGTACATTCCTTCCCTTTCCAGACTGTATATGATGTTTACTGAAATGCAAGCTTTTGGGAAGCCTACCAGCAACAACAAAACTAACTGCAGGATGGATGGGTGCTCTAGGGCTTTCCTTTATTCTTAGTAAGCACCTGCTTTGCTCTTAGTCTTTCTTTAGCAGAGACTGTCATGTGAGTGGAGGACTCTGTGACATGAACAAGTCAACATTAAGAAGAAATCATATTTTTTTATAAGCCACCTGTAGATACAGATTTGGATTTTGATATTATCTGATGAAACCTGCCAATTTCCCTTGTCACATGAAATATCTCTTTCTTCCTATTCCCTACTTAGTCTGTGCTTTGGTTCTCTGTGTTTTTATGTAAATGCTGTGTCTTTGCTTTTCCTAGTTAAAATATTCTTTTAAATATTGCCATTTCAAAGCTCATTATATCCTTGGAAAGTAGAAGATATATGAAGGTGTTGAAGAACTAACTCTGCTCAGATTTATCATACCTTTGATTGACTGGGGAAATGACTTTCAATTGACATCTGAGCCAACAAGTTAGCTGAAATAAAATTTTGTTTAATACCTTTGCATCAATAATCTAGGCACAGCATCATTGATTGAGAAAGTCTGATCAATAGAGTATTACTGACTGCCTAACTGTAACTTTGCCAGACTTTTTTGTTAATTCTGCTGATGACCTTCGTACCACTGCTTTTCAGGTTCACCATTTTTTTCCCTTTGAAATTCAATTTGCTCCATTTGCTATTATTTAAGGAATTTATGCATTCAATTGATTTCATTCTACCTAATACAATATGAGTTTAGTATATAAAAAGATTGTGCATGCTTGGGACAAAACTTCTGTAGCCCCAAATTCATATCTTCATGAGAAATCCACCTCAGGGAAGACATAATCCATGGAAAGAAAAAAGGGAAATATAAATAATTTATTTTAACCCTGTGGATACTATGGCATTTTCATCTTGAGATTTGCATTCAGTGAAGATGAAGTAGCAAGGAAAAAGGGAAATAATAATCTCAACCAGTCCCATATAGTTATACAAGGATAAAAAAAGTTACAGAAATAATGAAAAATTCCAAATCCTCACTAATCATTAGAATAGGAATCCTCCATTCTATCCTTTCAGGTATTTTCTTTCTCAGTTCACTTTCACTGTGACTTATATTAGCCCTTGTTTCTCTCTTTGTGACATTCTTCAAGCTATCTCCATTCACGCTTTGATGGAGCAAAACAACTGTTTCTTTGAAAGTTATTTAGCAATTTGAGATTGTTTCATTCAACGTTCCCTTGGAATACATAATGTTCCCCTTATGCACATTCAAGACTGAATACAACATCTAGATGTATTTGTCTTATCTAACGCCATGTTGACAAAAATGCACTGTTATTTTGTTTGATATAAATTCATGGCTTATGTTTTATAGTTAGGAAGACATTAAAAGTAAAATATGCTAATACACACCCATTTTTCTATGATTGCCCTATTAACATTTCATTGCTTGTGGAACATACATGCCATCTACCCCTATATAACTTTCCAATATTAGAAATTGAAATCAGATCCTGTGCTAGATGTGTAATGCAGCACCAGGCAAGGAGTCTAGTAAACTAGTTTATTCTGAGGCTGGCTGCTCCCAAGTCTCCATTTAAAGCTCTTCAGAAGTCCAAGAAGGTTCAAGAAGTTTAAATAACTGTCTTAGTATTATGAGGACAGCCCTAAAAACGCTATTTTTCTCCTTGACATCTTATAGAGTCCACACACCTTTACAAGATCTTCCATAGGCAAAGGATCTTGCCACCACTGGCTGTAAAGTTTTCTGAGTGCCTTTCTACTTGCTGCATAGCACAAAATGTCTTTAATATTCTGTCCAGATCAGAAATATGGACCTTTCTAGCAAAAGGGTATCACATTACTCTTAATCTGCTTGACCTTGATTTTAGAATGAGATGAAGGCATCTGCATTCAATTTAACTGACTAAGAAAATGTCACTTCTTGGGAGCTAGCCAGATTTACCCACCTTTTACCCCCCTTCCCACCTATCGTAGCACTGCCTAAGTGCAAAAGGCAAGCAAGTTTGAGACTATGAATGTTTACATGATTTAGGCTTGAAGGCAAATGTGCAATAGAATTGTTTAAAAACAAGTTAAGTTCGATAATACTTATGTTTAGGAATTAATAATAATATTTATGTTTAGGAAAAGGCAGTGACACCAGTGAAACTTGCTAAATGTATACAATGTATTAGATAATGGTATTAGGTCCAAGATGGCACTCATTCATACTTCAGGTTAACATATTGAGATATATGATACCCAAAGCATTTCCATTTCAGGGATAGAGACAGGAAACAAAAAATTAATGGAGCAATTATATATTACGTATATATTATATACACATTATGAAATAAAAAATTGACATCTAAAAATTCTAAATGTTCTGTTCATTTCTTTGAATTAATTTCATTTAGGGGTGCATGTAATGTTTTTTAGTTTTAATAATACCTATTTTTTCAGAAATAATAGAATTAAATCACTCTCCTTATATGTTTGGTAGAACAATCAGACCATCTTTAACATTTCATTGTCCAATGAATTGCTATTGTATGCACTCCTAAGGTGACACAACCCATAAATAATGTTAAATCTTGCCATTCAAAGTAAAAAACAAAAACAAAAAAAAACCAAAAAAAAAAAAAAACCAAAAAAAAGAATGGTGCTAGAACCTGGAATTAACTTTAGACTTGACTGGAGAATGAAATGTCTCCTATGAAAAAAAGGTTTGGAAGCAGATCTCTTGAAAACAGGTAATTTACAAAATCTTAGTTTGAAGACTGAACACTTATATGAATTGTCTTGATTCTGTATTTAATCTTCTCTTAAAAATCAGGCACCTATGACTGAGGCAAACATTCTGGTGCCTTTCAGCTATTCAGGCGTGTATTTAAAGAAAATTAGAAAGCTAAGAAACTACAAAAGAGGTGGAAGGTTGTATCTCAAAAAATTTCCAGATCTGCACTCTGTCTCCAGAACAGTCCATTTCTGGGGAGTGACTTTTGAAAATTCCTAAAAATTCAGAAATGGGGTTTTTTTTTTTTTTTTTTTTTTTCTGGTAGGAATAAGATAATGTCTTCAATGCTTTTAGTCACTGTGCTGACATGGTAAACGAAAGCATACTAATTCCATTTTGTTGACCATTTAATCAGTGCAAAGTATGTTTCATTTATCAAATTTTATGATATCTACTAAATGCCTGATTGGAAATATAAATAGAATTTAGCAAGTCCTGGGGAGAGAGATGGTGGGGCACCGCAAGGCTCCCCTCTCTTAAAGAATTATGTGAAGTGTTTCTAATTGTGGAACATATTTTAGTTCTGTGTAATAATAAAACAACAGGGTCTATGGCAATTCCTCACAAGAATTATTATATGTTCTCTGTGCTCTATATTCTTTAGGCTGGATTATGATGTGGTATGATGTCTACTGTATTATTTTTCTTTTTCTATGTTGTTACCTTTTTTTACAGTGAGCTTCAGGATATGCACTACTTGAAAATTCCTACTATAGTCAGAAGGTAAGACATAGACTGGTAATACCTACAATTCCAGGATCTGACTCTAATTTCTTGAAAGCCTGACAATGCTGTTTCCTGGGCCTGCCATTTCATTAGTTATTCATCATCATAATGACTGTATTTATTATTACTGCTAAAAATAGGTAATGATGGCAGTATTTCATCTAATGGATTCACTTTGTCCCTGCTTGAAAATGTTGATCTGTCACTTACAGTAGCTTTATAAGGCTGCAGTATTATCTTAGTGAAGCTGTTTGTGTAAGTTTTGCATATTTGGAGTATTATACACCATCTTTTAACACAGAACTACCAAGATCAGATTTTTGTTTTACTTAATTTAGAGTAAAAACACATGTGTAATTTGGAGAGCTGTCTCTAAATGTTATTTAAGTGTAATAGCTTATAATTTTATTACCAGATTCTGTGATTTTTCTGACTCTTGGATTTGTTTGGTCCTCTGTTTTTTAGTCAGCAGGATAAGAAAACTTTCTGGTTTCAAATATAAATATACTTCCAAGAGGGATTAATAAGTTCCTATGGCATACCTTACAGAAAAAATGAAAAAATCCTTCAGTCTGAGATCTGATGAGCTGAATGTGTTTTATATATATATAATTAAATGTACATAGCTTTTTTAAAATCCCTGTGAACAGTGAAAGGGATGGTCTCCTTTTAAAAATATTTTCTTTTAAAAATGACTACTCCTACACCAAAAATGCAATTGCTTATTCTTCCTATCTTGTCATTTCATGACTTTTTCATTAGTCATGGAGCTACTTCATGTCCCTTGGATAACTTGTTCTGGGGACAGAAAGAGGAAATTTAGCCTCCATATTAGAAATTAACTCATTAGCATACTTCTATAATTTAGTTTACTGAAAAATTCCAAATTCTTATATCACCTCCGTACCTACCTTTGCATCTGTCCCTCTCTGAGAGCTAGAGAGCTGTTAGAAGTCCTTAAAATTGAATTTGTTGGTTTATGATAGACAACTGTGAAACAGTCTTAAACATTATTGTCAGAGAACATGCCAAAGAAGGAATATTAGGGAATAGAGGCAAGTTAAATGGTTTGAACCACACATTTGTATATCTCAAAGAAGCTATAGTGAATTAGGTAGGCTTTAAAGAAGTGTAAACTATGCCAAGAACCCATGTAGTCCAGTGATAAATGTCATGAAAGCATTTTAATACACTACCTAAATATCAAGTAAAATATAAAAACTGCAAAGGTCCAGCACCTTCTGTGCGCCACTGGCGGATCTGCTGCACAGCCTTTGTGTGCCCTACCCCGGTAAAGGAATGGTCACCCTAAGGTGTGACTGCTAAAACACGTGAGCAGTAATGATCATGAATTAAATGTTTTACAAATAGGACCATCTGTGTCTCTGTCTCATCTGCAACATTACACAGATCATGGATTCATCATTCCACAATCCATACCCTGCTTCAATGGTTCAGGTTTCTTTCTGTGAACTACTTAAACCATGGTACAAAATTCACATATTCTTTACACTTTTCTTCTGGCTAAGAGGGAACTGCACTTTCTAGCCCTGTGCTTCCAGTGTGTTTACATTTTGTTTATAATTCACTTATGGTATTTCTAATACTAGCTTCAGTGTGCCATTTAACCACAGCCATAGTTTTTTGATTCTTTCTACTCTCCAAAAAATAATAGTTGTCTTCTGGTTTTGCAAATTGCCACCAATTTCAGTATAAAAGGTACATTTGCTTCCCTTCTTTTTTAAAACACCTACCTAATTTTACTTTGTGTGAGATTCCTGGTTAGTCCAAAAGGGAATCTCCTTATCAGCTGTATTTTGGCTATAGAAACAAATGGATTTGAAAAGTGATGACTGTGGAATGACTTTTCTTTTTAGCTGTTTTCAGCAATACTTCCTCCAGGCAATACAATATTGTGCTGTTATAAGGCCTTTTCTTGGGCCAATACATTTACAGGTCTAATGAAGGAGTTCTGTCCTTGGAAAAAATTAACCTGGCTAGAAATGTCTTGTTTATTATATTCTCTTATACTGGCTATGACAAATGCAGGGCCAGTGAAGGGTTGACAAGTTCTTGGTCATTGCTTGCTGCCTTGATTTGGTGTAGCACTGCAAACAGAGTGTCACTCTATGCTTTAGTTTCTCGTTTTGCTCTGCCTATAAATATATTGCCATATTACTGATACTGGGATTACTACCCATTAAAAAATAATGCTGTAAAGATGGTATCCTAGCCAGTCTTGGCATTGCACACCGAAAACAAATAAATGCACAAACTGAATAGCCAACTGAGTAACAGGGATAAATCACCTGAAGAACAACACACTGAACAAGTAAAGTAGACAAATTATTTCTATATAAATGATAGGACCTAATCTAGTGAAAATGATTAGCAAGATCCAACAGCATTATCTCTCCAACAGTGGGGTGGCTATTCACACTATGGCTTGCCTAGAGAAGATGAGAGATTCTGAGCAGAGTTCAGGAATTGGAAAATGCTGTCTTAGAGACATATCTAATAGAGTTGCCTCATGCCTCTGATGTAAAATGTGTAGCCAAGATATTACTACCCAACCACCTTGGCATCCACCTAATTTTTTTTTTTGCTTTTTGTCTCTGTGTCTCTAGCCATAGCAGTAACCCTGTTTTCTGTTCTGCTCATGCATTTCTAAAAAACTTGTGTATTGATATGTTTTACACTTTTCTACATTACTGGTATTCCTTGAGAAATATTCTTTCTCCAAAGCATGAATCTTTTTGCCATGTCATAGCTCAGTCTTCTTGGAAGCTTTATTTTTATCTCTCAAAACAACAGTTCCTTCTCCCAGCAAACAATAGTGAAGACATAGGCATTTTATGATTCCCTCTCTGTATACTTCACTGTCCGAAACAAAATAAATGTAGAATCTACATACAGAATATATTCCCCCTCCATGCACCCTAAGAGCTCTTGTAGAGTATTGGAAGAGTGATCAATTACTGGTATGCAGCCCCCATAATAATGAGCAGGTTCTGGGACACACTCTGGCCATTCACCCAAGATAATGATCGAGTTGTGGTGTAGTAAACACATTCTGCATCCATCCATAGAGTGTCATGCATTCTGCATAATATAAAGGGAATGATCAAACAAAGAGATATACAAATACTGCAAGTACCACCCAGACTGGAGATGATGGCATACATAGATCCTGCTTAAATAGTCCTTAGCAAATATGCTGGTATATGGTGCAGCTACTAAAGCAGTACAGCAATGTGGGTCAAATGCTATTCTGCATAGGATTAAGCTAGAATATTCTGCTAAATGTCATGTTTTTCTGGTGATGATTTTCAAATTAACTTTCTAACTTTGCCTACTTTAACCTTTTTACCTTGCACTTCTCTCAGTGTCTCATAATCTTTTATTCTGTGTCTGATCTTCTAGTATCTGTATATAATCCTCGCTAAAAAATTTCTCTCACTGTAATTGATTGTTCATTTTGAAAGACAAAGAGGGAGGAAGCATAAAGCACACAAGCTTCTGGTTCTCCTATTACAGTTTAAGTTTGTTTTAGGGTTTTTTAAAATGTGCTTTTCCAATCTAAAATAATTAATTTTAATGGTTTTGCTTTTATTTATGTTAATTTTTGCTGTACGTCTAATATTTCTTTGTGGAAGATGTGAATAAAAACTGATAGGTAATTTCTATTAAGTCTTTAAAAGACATGCTGAGTGGGTGGGTGACTTAAACATGGACTAGAAACATCACTGCATCAGCATTTATTTTAGCTGCATGAAATGTGCAAGTATATTGACCGATTTTTATAGAAATATAATTTGAGCTTTAAATTAAAAGATAGCTTTTTCATAAGTTCAATTGATGTTGAGAGCAATTCCACTGGTTTTCCAAAAAGTCAGCCTCCTGTGGTTTCTGGAAATCCCTTTACTTTGTCGCTAAGTAGGAATTCTGTTAGTCTAGAAAAACAGGCTTTCATTAGGCTCTTCCAGTTCCCTTGTTCATTCCTCCTGTCTTTTGCCAAGGATGCAGTGAATGCAGTGCATCTGAGTACATGCTCAGTATATAAAGCTGGGGGAAGAATAGGGAAGGAGGGGATGTGATGGTGTTTGTCTTCCCAAGCCACTATGTGGTGGAGCCCTCTTGTCCTGGGGCTGACTGAACATTTGCCTGCCCATGGGAAGTAGTGGATAAATGCCTTGTTTGGCCTTGCTGGTGTGTGTGGCTTTTGCTTTATCTATTGAACAGTTTTAACCCCAGCACACAACTTTTCTGACTTTTACCCTCCTGATTCTGTCCTCTGTCCCACCAGGGAGAAGTGAGCAAGAGGCTGTGTGGGGCTGGGTTACTGGCTGGAATTAAACCACAACATCATGAAGGCTGAGACCTTAGCAGGATCCTAAGAAGGAAACAGGCATTTACACAGATAATCAAAAGATCTGTAGTTTCAGTGTTTAAACAAAGTAGATGACTCCTGATGGTTCATAGTATTAGCCAACTATTGACAATGGGAAGAAATTTCCCCTATGGCCAACTTATTTTTTAATTATTCACTCTGGGATTTTTCATACTTTCCTCTAAGGCAACTTTTGCTAGCCTCTCCCATCACAGTGTCACCAAATGTATTTTTTTAAACAAGATGGTTGCATCCAGAGATAGGTTCTTTGAATGCCAATTGGGATTACTCTCATTACTCTCCTTAGTTTCAGGTGCCTGGTTTATTCAGACAAGGTTTAATTCAGCAATCTTTTTTTACAACTAAAATTGCAGCTATATTACAGCTAACCCCCCCGCCCCAGCTCTTCAGAATAAGTAAGACGTTTTTATCAATATAAGATAGGAGCTGTTCTAAAACTTCAGTTTATTATTTTACGTTTAAGCATCTTTTTTTTTTTAAATCTCCTATTTCAGAACGTTGACCTGAGCAAAAAATGGCTGTTGTTGTCTTTTTCAATGCTGGTAGGTGTGAAAAATATAAAACCCGATTTTTTAGCTCTTCATTTCCTATGTATGCATACTAAATCTAGATGTTTGCAGCCATCCAGTCCCTGAAACAAATAATTCAATGCTTGTTTTTCATACGCCATCAGAGCAGCTCAGTGATGTGTTCAGGCCTTCATGAGCAACCATTTGGTAGCAAACCCATTTGTGAGATATCTTTCTGCAGAAGGAAAGAGATTGTTTTAGAAGGAGAATATTTCCAGTTTGAAGCATTCATTAGGTTTAGTAAAAGCAAAGGAGGGAAAAGAAGTGATTGTTAAATGCTTTGTTAGTATCTTAACATGTATTCTTTACAGAAAAGTAATGGAAATTTTAAATTATATGTACGTCTTACAAAAATTTAAATGAATGTCTGTGTCTAATCTCAAGTGCATTTGGTTATAAAAAATGGACAATTTTGATGTTCCATGTTCAATTATTAAGCAAAAATATTCAGTTATCAGATAGTTAATTAAGTGGAACTGACTGTATTCATTAAAATATTTGTTCCAAACAAATGTATTTAACATTCAGATATTATGCAGAATAGGTGACAATTGCATATCTCCATGGAGATCAATAATGGGATTCAGATCATTGTGTAAAGAGTCTGCAAGTTTAATGCAGAGAGAATGTCATTATTATTTCTCTCTTAATGATGGTCATTATGCGCAAACACTGATTGAATTCCATTTGTTACCTGCATTTGAGCTGAGAGGAATAATTACAATTTAAGTGTCTCCATTAAAATTCATAAAAGAATATGAATGCAAAAATTATACTTGAAACTGACAAAATATACTTTGAGGATATAAATTGTGTTTTCTGATAGGCCTCTTAAAAGTATTAAAAATAGCTTCATTTTAATAAGATGGCATATAAAGATCATGCATTATCATCACCTTTATGTTAATTTTCATAATACATGACTAATACTAAAAAGTGAAGAAATTAACTTTTAAAAGTAGAAATTAATGAAACAATAGGCTACTTGTCATACAGCCTATTGGAATGGATACCTCTATATTTGGGTTATAGTCACCCATATTCATAATACCCAGTTAACTCATCAGCTGTTGTATATTGTGGAGATTACCCTGCCATGTTTTCTGTGACATGTTTCAATATGTTTTTTTACTAATTAAATGGGATGTTCTTAGTGCAGCCATTTATTCAAGAAAACATTTTACATGTTCTATGATTTACTGCATTGCACTGACTGCTTATTGTACCACGAGAGTGATTCAAGTGCTTAATACAAGTACGGGAGGGCCTGATCCGTGATGGTGCTCAGCTTTTCAATAGTTCTTTGTGCCTCTTGACTTCTCACTGAGGTGCTTACTCCTTTATAGGATTAGATCCTTAAGCTATAATTATTAATAGCAGCAATACTCCTGAGGGACTGCCTGATGACATATCTCCTGAAACAGTAAATGACAGCAGAAGACACTTCTTGCCATCTTTATATACTAAGAGATGACAGACTGGCTGGTGGGAGCAAGATTTCTTTGCTAAGGGTGTGTTAGTATGAAACATCTCTACCTGTAATGTATTCCTGAGTAAATACATAGGGTCCTTCTGATGGGATGGTTGTTTTCATTTTGCCTTTT
>WBMY01003221.1:80871-116533 GCA_013397315.1 Donacobius atricapilla | reverse complement strand
TATATACACTGCAAGGTGGCTGCCTCTTGGAGACTCCCTGGGGTCCCTGGAGGAAACTGAAGAGCTGTTTGGTCCATAGTTGTGAGTGGGGCATTGAGCCAATTTTCCAAGCTGGAAGGGACCCAAAAAGATCATGAAGTCCAACTTGCAGGCAAAGGGCATTCATTCATGCAGGGAATGAACTCACAACCTTGGTGTTCTTAGCACCAGGCTCTGACCAGCTGACCTAATGTCAGAGTGAAATCTTTGTAAGGATACTCTGAAAGTATCAAATAATCTCTACTAAAGTTATTCTGTCTAAGTTCTTGCCCAGTACATAGGTGATCTCTCTTACACATTGCACAAGCAACAAATTGATTTTCTTCCAAACAGGCCTGAAACTTGCCTGTTTCCCAAAGAAAGGACTCATTAAACTGGACACAATATGCATATGGAGAGCAGCTGCATTGTCAAGAGCTTTCTGTTTTTAAAAATAATTGAATTTCCTTCATGGATGTGAAGGGTCTTTTTTATTATATTTATTGCTAAGCTAGTTTTTCCTAACACAGAGCTGTCTTTTTCTCCCCAATATCTCTTTCTTTTTTCTTTTTATTATCATAAGGAAAATTAGTCTAGGCAGATATGTAAGTTTGGTGGATGAGGCATGGGTCAGAGGACCATGGTTACCATACGGAGGTCCTGTGTGCAGGGGCTTGTGCTCTGAAGGCTGCCGCTAAGAACCCTGCAAATCCACAAACACCTGAGCCAAGGAGCAGCAGCTTCTGACAGGCCAATAGAAGGGGACCTTGCCCTCTCAGCAGCACTATCCTGCTAGTATAATCCTGATTTCTTTCTGCTAACATAATGACAGTGATTTCACATAAAATACTACTGATTTACAGAGAAGGAAGAATACAATCAAGTTTGCATATCATCCATGTCTATTATGACTTAGAGATTTTTCATGTCCCACTATCCTTACTTCATAGTTTCTTTTCTTATGACCTCCAGCTCATAATCATCAATTCTTTCCTCTTAAATTCAACCAGACTAATTCTCCTTATGATAATAATTACCTAATAAGTTTCTAGAAGAAATGGCTTAGTAGTTTGTTCCAAAATGCTCAGACACTAAGTAAATGGAAATTATCGTATCTTAAATTATCAAGCTAAGAACCCACAATAGAAGAATAATTTACCAATATTGAAAGAATAGGCAATTTACTTTGACAACTTATTTCAAGCAATTTGAGTGTGCAGGGAGCAAGATACATAGTAATTACTGTGTATGATATTTAGAAAAGGATATACTCATGATTTTTTTTCTCTGAGAAAAATCATTGGCATTTTAAAGAGAGTTTATTCTTGGCAGTCCAAATTTATCAGTGCTCAAAACTCACATTTCCATAGATTAGACAGACAGCTTAAACATTCTCAGTATTTAGGAATTGTATGTCAGGGATTCCCTTGGGATTTACTCATGCTGTAAAGCACATTGTGATCACATTTTGTGAGTTCTCTGTTCACTAAAGCCCCTCCAGCCTGTTCACTGCTGTTCTGTGTGTTGGTCCTAAGGGATGTAAACTCAAATAAAGGGTAGTCTTGAAATATAAAGGTATTTTTAGCTTAGAGGAGAAATAAAACTGTATACGTAAGGGCCAAATTCACTGGTGTTATAAGGAGATCCACAATCATTTACTTCAGTGGATTTGTGCCTGCATCTGCAAGTGGATTGGTATGTTTGGCTCTAGATATATAAAACAAATAATGAAAAACCTTTGTACAATAATGCCTGTGTGAGAGCCAGACATATAGGTGGGCTCTAATTTGCATTCTCCCTTCCATAGGGTTTTGTACAACTCCCAAAATATGGATCTTCTCAGTGCAACAAATGCTCTCTTTCCCAGGAGGTTTACCTTTCCTACATATATATAGCAATAAATACTTCAAGCAATTAAGCTTCAGAAAAAGTACTCTAACCATCACCCCATTTACTCTTTAAAATCCCAAGTATATTGATTCAGGTTACTTTCCCAAATAAATCTGGATAAATATGCTAATATAAATAAATGAGGATATTTGCCTTCAAAGTGCTACAATGCCTGCTTGTAATTGAAAGGCATATATATACAGAATAAGCTACAGAGAATGAATGAATGAATATGTGACCATGTAGATAAGAGTGGAAATAATATAAAGAAGGTAGGTACTATTGTATACAGTAGACATGAGGTAAGCAAAGACATGTTTTTAAAACAATGCAAGAATCTTCTTTTCTTAAATTAAGTTTTTCTGAAATCTTCTTGTTCCTATGCTAGGAAAGCAGATTACTTTTCTGGTCAGGAATATCTCATATTTCAATTCTCAATATCTCAATTTCAATATAATCACTTCTGATTCCGATTTGGTCTTAAATTTCTCCTTTCTTGGCTTCAGGGCAATAACCATTACTCTTATAATCCTTGGAGATGAAATTTTTTTGGAAATATGAAGTGGTTGACATTATTTTTGTCTGCTGTATGTCATTACATTTTGACCCTCCTGGAAGATGATGCCTGTGCTGCAGGCAATGGGAGAGCCACCTCCTGTGTCTTGTCCTGGCTACTACAGGGAGCAGGGGATTTCCTGCAGGGAGAGAGGGTGTGTGGCCCTGGAGGGCAGCTGGCGCTTTCTAGGAAAACTGTAATGAGGGGCTGGCTGGGGAGGAAAACTCGGCCAGCAGGGCTTGGTCAACAGGGGAGACTGAGAAAGGCAGGGAGAGAACAGCCAGGCAGTCCTCAGAGTCTGACAAAAAGGAGACTTTTCATGCTAAAACTAGATAACTTTGCAGCTGAAAACTTTCTGGCCTGAGTCCAAGTCTGGAGGAAAGGCTGCATGTCACAAGGCTATTGAATACACAGGAGGATGCTCCTCTTTTGGGGGGAGCTTGTTTTTTCCTCTCTTTTAGCCATGGTGGCTTACTCCTGCATGTCTCATGTCCTAGGCTGGGGAACCTGCACCCTGCAGGGCTCTTGATGTGCTCCTGGTGCTTTCTACAATGCCTTCAATAATGAGCCCATGCAAGTCTATGTCAGAACTCAAGCTCATTCTAGGGCTCATCAAAACGGTAAATGCGTTCACTGTATTGTGAGTACAGGGTTGATCAGGTTATTGAGGTGTGACTAAACTACTTCCTGATTATCAAGTATTTGTGAAATGACTTGTTTAACTTTTGTTTGGAAATGGGAAGGATTTTTCAACCAGCTTATAAAACTATTTTGTATTGATTTGCCATAAACCCCTTGGTTCAGCTGTAAACTACTCTCTGACCATAAATTGTCTGTAAATCCGTTAGTACGGATAGGTTTCTTAATTCATTTACTGAGTTTTCCTTTCTATTTTTCTTAATATGTGAGAAAGTATCTGTCTGTATCCAGATTCCTGTGCATACAGGCAGTGCCTCAATAGACATCCTTTAATATTCAGTCAACTATTGGCAGATTTCTTCAATTTATACTCACTTTGAGATCTTTTACTTGGGCTTACATTTGCTGAAATGAGGCTCTGGCCACAAGCACCTGTGTATATACCATCAATGAAAGGAGGCACAATGATTAAATCAAACAAACATCCGAAAATCCTTATGTGCTTTGCTTCCTCAGGTTTGACCCGAATTTGGCTCTGTGTAAGTGCAAAAGCATTCTCACATGACTGCCATGAGGCCAGTTTGCCTATTGCATCACTGGCAAATGGCACTTGCTTTAGCATTTCATGTCAGCAAAATTGGCAAGCCATTTGCAATCAATATTAAGCGATCTGACATAACTTCTAATTGAGTAATCTACCAGCTGCATTATAGGAGAAGAGATTTTTAGATTTATTCTTGTAATTATACTTCCAATATTTCCTGATCATGTTATTTTATCCTCTCCAATATAATAGTTATTTGTGACTATGTAGAAACTTCTACACCAATTAAGTCAATATCAGTGAATGAGATACAGACAGTATATCCATCTATCCTCAATGCTTAGAATGTCTTGAAAATCATTATTCCTCTTTTTTCCTTACAAAAAAAATGAGAACAGTAGTACTTTTTTTTTCCCAGGAACATGGTTTTGAATGTTTCAATCCATGCCTTTCTGTATTCTTGAGCAGATGCTGCTGTGTGTCTTGAGACCTACCAAAACAGGTATGGCCTTCTCCTCTCTCCCCTCTGGTCCATTCCAGGTCATTACTTCTTTCAGAGTGGAATCCCTTAATCCACCAACTCTCAGGTCAGGCCCTATGTTGTAATCCCATGAGTACCAAGCAGTAAGTACTTTTACAGGTCCAGGCATGGGCTCTTCTTTTATCTTTTGAAGCCTGGAACAGTAGTTCTCATTAAAAGGACCCCCAAGCAACTTTTCAACATACCAAAGTAAAAAGCAGGGGGTCTACACCCACATTCACATACCAAAGTTCCCCTGTCTATCCACAGCTCAGTCAGCACCACCTTGTTGTTCACATCTGAGCCAGGAGGAACAACTTGCTTTTCTTTACAGGCTGTTCTGACTACTTCTGAATTTTCCATTTTTAATTTTCTCTGGACTGTCCTTCACCCCAAAATGCATTCCTGTCTGTAGGATGGGAACTATCAACAGATCAGTGTTTTCTGATCTTTGTCTTCTCAGGCTTAACACAGGGAGTCCCTCTTTCTAGCCATAAATCCCATGCCAGTGTTTTGAGGGATGTTCCTTATCTGGGCCATTCTTTAATCTTTCCTTCCCTGTTCTTTACAAATCTTTTGCAGCTTCCTTTGATTGAACTCAGTCCATTCAGGTTAAGCAGCAACAGAAAACTGAACAGGAAAAAGCCACTTTTAATATTCATAGGAGGATACAAGTATATTTTTCCAGTTTGTCAACTGTTTCCTTCAAAAGTGGCTAACTTGCTAGTTTTTGATGAAGCAGTCATGTGTTTTTTTGCTTTGTACTCTGTTGCAGGCATATTTTCAAATGTCACACATAAAGCAGTGGTAACCTGGGCATACTTATCTATTTTATTACCTGAGGCCTCAGGTTCAGCAGGAGAGCTGCACCTCTCAGAAATGTGCACCCTAGCACTGTGGATATGCAGATGAATACATGTAGAGCAGGATGCTGGGAGCAGACTTAGTTCAGGACTATCAGTTGAATAGCTGCTTACTGCTGAGATATCAGGAGATATCACATCAGGAGATGAAATTTGCTGAAAAAAAATTAGAGAATTGTATCAAGTCTTAAAGGTGATAATTAAAAAAGGTAATTTGAAAAAAAGTAGTGTAAGTAGTTGGTAGTGTATGTACAAATTAGGAGTGGTAAAATGCTCCTTTCTAGCTTAATTGGGCACTAATGCTGATGCTATTGCCCAAGGTTTGTGAAAGTCCTTGTATTTATGTCTCTTGTTGAGACCAGTCTGCTTTCCCTTTTGTATAAGCAGCTGGAGGTCAACATTTTTGGTGTCTTCTCATTGACTGCCTTCCCTGCCCTGCGTATGCTTCTTTATAGTGTTTGGTTGAAACCCATGAAGCAGCTGTACCTCGAAGGTTAAGAAATTGTTACGTGTGGCTCAGTTCAAATGCTCCCGGTGCTGCCCTCGGATCACGCTCTGGGGAGAGTCTGTCACGTGGCCACAGCATTGTTGTGCTCTGTTTCCTTTCGAAAGCTGAGGAACCTCTTGCATTGCAGAACCAGCTGGGGTGATCTGTACTGTTGCAGAAGATGCTGCTCTAACTACTGCTAAAGCCAGCCCAGGTTTTGTGTTAGTGGACACAGCACACCTCACGGATCAGTCTTGACCTAGTCTAGACAGAGCGACTCCTCTGGGCCTTTAGTAAATGCAAGAAGACAAGCAAAAGGGACTGCAGCAGGCAGAGGTCTCCACACTCCCATGGACAGTATTTGTCCCCTTCATTTTAACACCACTCCCCACCCTCCCCTGCCCCAAATCAGAATAGATCTTGCCAGAATAAATGGATTTTCAGTAGTAATAAGTATTAACACATGCCTTAATATGCTAAGTCTAATTTCAAATGGCTTGGAAGTTACAAGTGGGTTTATGTTTTTTTTTCTCGTGGGGTATTTTGCTTGGGGCTTGGGGTTTTTTTGAGTTTTTGTTCGTTGGGTTTTTTTGGGTTTGTTTGGTTTTGGTTTTGTTGGGATTTGTTTGTTTGTTTGTTTGTTCTTTTGGATGTTTTCTTAAAAGGAATGTGGATGAGGTGATTTAAAAATAAAATCTCCTTTAATTTACTTTGATTACCGGACTTAGGCTGTCATGCAGCTTCACTCTGATAGTTTCTCTTTCCTTTTCCCCGTTACAATAGCTTGGCAACTGCAGTGAAATGAACCTAAAGTGACAGCTTGAGACAAGGAGGAAAACTAATATATACTGTGGAGAGTGGGGACCAGCCAAGCGGGTGACGTCACTTGGAGGGGCACTATCTGAGTGTCAGAGCTGTCATGATTCATTCCCCACATATCAAATTTGCTCTGCTTTTGTGTGGAGCAGAAGCTTGTTACCTTAGGTACTTGAATCAAATATCCCTTTCATTTGTTTGTATTTACTCAAGTGTGTTCTGAGGAGACTAAAACCAGCTATGTCTGTAGACACCAGTCATCAACTAGATTTTGTGTGCTGGGCTGTGTGACCCAGTAATATCAGTGGCTGTCAAATGTTTGATCTTCTAATATGCACTCTTTTTTGCCTCTCCTGGACTGCTAGTCTTTTTGAGCATCCACTCGACTTGTCATCTGAAATAAGAGTACAAAGCCTGTGTCGTGTATACAACAGTTTTTGGTAGTCAGCCACGTCTTCTCCTTTAGGCCATTGTCTTTTCAGCCTGACTGAAGCCCCCTGCTACTATGTGCACGAGCAGTAGAAACCCTGCTTCTTCCTTTTTTCTCTTCTGTGTATTTTCCTCTTTTGTCAAGTTCACACAGAACTCAGTGTTAGATGAGTGATAACACGTAGTGAAATGCTGTTAAATATATGGGATTCCAAACATTAAAATAACTCTCCTTTCTTGAATTATCTTTCATCACAGGTTGTCTGAAAGCCCAGAGAATTTAGCAATACAATGTCTGGGCAGGATGCTTCTGTGCACTGAGATATAATAAGAACTCATTAGGGACGAGACGCTAAAAGGACAAGGTGGGGGCTGTGGCATCACAACTATGTTAAAAGCTCATACACGGAGTATTGGAAAGTATCGGAGAGGTAATTTCACAGTTACCACTTTCACTCATTGCTGTCCCTTTGAGTTGATGCAGGTGTCCACACTCAGTACTATGTACAAGGGCACAGCTATGTTGGTGTCCTCAAAATTGCCAGGTATTGTGTAGCCTCATGAACCTGGTTTTTGTGTCTTGTCCTGTTTCCCTTTTTCTAATACCTTTGTGTGATCTTTTCTGGAGTTGTGAGCAATCCAGAGTCAGTGATTAGTCAGAGGTGGTCCCAGTTGCTTGCAGGGGAAAAGCTGGACCTCCTTGCTTTAGCAGTTAATCTAAAGAAGGCTCTGCCCCTCTCTTCTGACCCAGTTCCTTGTTTGCCCACATGAAACCAGGGAAGCCCAGCTGTAGTCATGGGCCAGACTTTTTGGACAGTAGACACTAATTATTCCTGTGCCTTAAAGGTTCATGTTCTGAAAAAAGAACTGTCTGTGGGGCAGACACTCTTTTAAGTCATCTGGCACTAGCTAAGGGTGGGTCACTGTATTTCTGCTACACACAGCCATGTTTATCAGGACAGAGTCCTGATGTGTAAATGGAGCACAGCCTGACTTCTTATGTGGGAGTCTGGCACTTTATTGCCTTGTAGCCTTTTTACACAGTGCCTACTTGCTTCTTAGCAGAGGCAAATTCTATCATATGAACAGGTATCTCAAAGCTATTATGCTTTTTTACAAATATTAATGTATTTCTTTGCCAGATTTACCCAAGGGTATCCTATTCCCTACTCATATATGCAAGACAGTCACCCTCTTCACAGTTACGCAAATTTTCAAGTAAACTGGGAGACGTATTGCAAGAATAATAAGATATCAACAAAGAGCCCAAATTACACCCAGGCCTGTCCCGGTTTCCACAGCACAGCAAAAACTCCTGTAGTAGTAACTCTAGGAAGGAGCTCAAAAATTACCACAGCTGCTCTGCCTGTGTGAACCAAGGAAAGAGGGAGGAAAGGAAAAGTAGGAGAGCAGTGCCCAATACAAACTAGTATTTGATGTAGCAGAGGAGGGTTTCATTCAATCATTCATTCATCCTCACTGCCGAGAGTCCTTCACTTCTGGTCAGTGCTGCCAGCACTCTGATGCAGATTTTCCCCTGAAGTACCCTCTCCAGAGGTCATTTTTTTACCAACACTTTTCCAATTTCTCAATCAGTTTCAGTTCAGTCAAATCCAAATATACTAGGATAAGCTTTTTTTAAACTTCATTAATGCGAAATGTGTTGACATTTTGAATTCAATCCTACTGTCATATTTAAGGAACATATGGAAAACAGTCTGTACAGATTAATCTAAGGAGCATTTTAATGTGGCTTTCCTTGAGTGAACTGGTTATATTATGGATAGATATGTCCTAACTTGAGAAGTGTTGAAACTGCAGGCAAGTGCTTTCAGACAAATTGATGTCAAATAGCAGAATACAATCATATATTCTGGATCTTGACTAGAAAGGAGCATGTGACACTGTAACATGGTGCCTAACTAGTCTCTCATATGCTTGTTTGCTTTTAATGTTTATACTTACAAAGAAATAGTAAATAACGGTGCAATCCAGATCATTGGTATATATGACACAAAAGCATTGGCAAGACTTCACAGAAATATTCAGCAGAAGAAAGGAAAGTTTAAAAGGAGAAGGTAAATGAAGGAATTGAGAGGTTTGCAAAGATAGGCAGCCCAACTCCAAAGAGAAATCATTCAAGAAAAAATTATGTGAAATGACTACCTCACTTAAGTATTTAACCTGGCATTTCTAGTTTGTTGTTAGTGAAAACCATAGCAGTACTTCTTTAATGAAGCTTTTAGGAGTATCCACTGTCTTTTCCTAGTTAGGTAAGAATGAAAAGAGCATCTCCCAAAAATCGATATTGATGTTTACATCAATACTAGAACAGACTAGGACAAGGATTTGAAAGTTGTCTTTAAAGTTGTCAGGCCATGCAGGCAGTGTGGCTGTGTTTTCTGTAAAGCTGTGGCTCTGCTGCCTGCCTTAATTCAGACCCTATGGATTAAATTAGAATGCTTCCTGTTACCAGGAACACTCTATGATTTATGCCCATGTATATGTAAAGCATGCCAACACTGGAAGAATGAACAAATTAACAGACAGCTTGGAGCAACAAGTAGCTTGAACTATCTTGACAATAAAAAAATAGTGAAGGAAAGTTAAAGTGCAATTCTTATCTATTGACTAAGCCTGGGAAAGATAATACATTTATAAATTCTTAAATTCTAGGTGGAACTCTTAAAAAAACAGATAAGGAAAACACACAGTATACAAATCCTGGGAATCCCAGAGGGTTAAGAAGGTAAGAAGTTACCATATATCCTACATTAAGCTACAAAGAACAGCTCACTGTGTATTGAGAGCTTATCATGTTGCTGTGAAAAGGGCATCATAGGAGACCAGCAACTGCAGAACTGCTCTCCTAAAGTTAATGGACCTGGGGGTTAAGGGGAGAGTATTTTTGTCTGCACAAAGCATCAAGGACATTTATTTTAATAAGTGGCAAATTTTGATTTCCACGCCTGCCCCCCTCAATGCTGGGCCCTGCGCTTAGAAAAATTGTGCTTGTCAGTCCCCAGAAAACATGCTTTCCAAGAAAAGAAGTGCTATCAGTTAGTGTAGTCTGGCTAAGTTGTGAGTCAAATAGCCCTGGAAAATGTACTTATTTTAGGTGCAGTTGAAGGCCAAATGTATGTGTACGAGAGAGGGACAGAGAAAATTGTTCAGCTGATGACTGAATAGCTGTATACAAAGTGTGATTTCAATGGACTTTGTTGTACTTTGATCACAGCTTTACATTTCAGTTGGTGTCATGTTGTAAATAGTAACTGAATTTCATAAGCAAATGGCCCACCTGAAGCAGGCCACAATGGTAAAATGAAGGGGAAGGATCTCTTTTTACGATTCTAGGAAATCTATTTCAAGTTCTGTCATTAGTTTAGTTTATCTCCCTGATCCCCATTTTTAATAAAATATTTACCCCAACAGCTTTTTAGCTAGAAATTACTATTTGCTTCAGTTTTGGAGGGGTTTTGTTTGCAAGTGTACACTGATATTTGAAAGTATATTCCAGGCTGGGTGATGTGATGGTGTTTCATTTTCTAAATTTATGTGGTACTCACTGAGTTTCTCTGTTTGGCCAGTTCATTTTCGGATGTACACTGATGGATTCAGTGGCGTTGTACAGTAAAGATTTTGAGTTTAAGCATAGGCAGTTTACTCTAGTTTGATAGTGGTTGAGTATCATGAATTAGAATTTATTTAACAATAAACATGGAGAGTAACAGTGGAAATGATGACAGTGCTGATCTAATCTGCACTCCTGATTGCATCCATATCCAGACTATGTTTCTTTCTTTTTCCTTTGCTAATCTAAACTATTTCATTTCCCTGCTACTTGATTACCTTCCTCTGCTTGGATGTTTGCCTCTGGTTCTGTGTTGTGAAAAAATCCCCCAATGCTCTCAGCTTGCAGGTTTTACTCAACATAATTTTAAACATACTATTACTCTGTCCCATGCTATTGAAAAGAAATCCCATGCACATTGGAAAAGCTGTCTTTAAGACTTCAAAAGTCTGCTTTAAAACTTTCCTTTGCAAAGGAGTCTGCAAAAAGTAGATCTTTGGGTCACTAAATGAACTGATGTCAGTGATGCTGCTAATGAACATTGTCTTGTCATAATTCTCCATAAGACTGTGCCCTTACACTGCCTTTTGTTTAGTCCTCAGACTTAAGGACATTCAATCAGGAATCACCTTTTTGTTCTGGGTTTGTGCAACCCTTATCACAATGAAATCCTGCTCTGCAACAAACACTCCTAGGCTATATGGTAATAAAAATAAACTAACAATTGTAAGCATTGCCTTACTGTGGGGCAAACTGTCAATTATTACAATATTACTTCCAATTTGTTTATGATGTGATCAGTAAAATTCAAGAGACTCTTAAATTATTTTTTGTAGAAAGAATAGAAAGACATCAGTCATCTTCTGCAGTGTGTGTCTCCCACGTCACCAGTTTTCTGCTACTGTTTTTCTCCTGTAGTCTTAAGAGTCCAAATCAGTGCCACATTTTCCTAAATAGGGACATCTGTAATGGGCTTCTTGTCCTTTACATGCCTCCTGCCCAGATTCCATCATCACTCTTCTTCTTTCTGTGTTTTTAAATGATTGCATTTCTCATATTAGGCAAATCCTGTCCCTTACCTGGATGATGTCATTAATCTTCTTTTACACCATGATATATTACTAAGTGACATACTGCATTTTATACGTATTGTTACTCTACTCACATGCTTAGTGAAGACATTGCTGGCATGTGGAATACAAACATCGAGTCAGCTGTGAAAAAGTTCTTTTTAAAAATCATGAAAAGTATGTGTGCCTGCAGGACAGACTGCCCTTTTTACTGCAGATTAAGACACAAAGGGATGAATTTTAAGAGAACCAGAAACACTTGCCAGGGCTGTGCTGATTCAAATTGTTTGTGTATGATGCTTTATATTCCAGCCTGAAAAAACTCTGTGGTAGGAATGTGACCTTTTTGTCTCATTTTCAAGTACTAATTGTAAAATTACAAGTTTATTCATTGCAAAAAAGTTGATTCTTTGTCCACCTTGATATTGAACTGACAGTTCTAAACGTCTTGGTCTTGTTTATTGTTTAGGAAGCATAAAAAATATCTTGACTGGCTCTCCATGTACCATAACTCCTTTTCATAACTAATGGAAAGTTGCAAGCAAAAATAACAGCCATAATATTGGGGGCTAACTTGTGTAAAGCATGAGGGATATTATAAAATATTCAGTTCAGTTGAATTTTACCTCTTGCCAGCCAGATATTAGTATCTCCTGGATGAGCCATGCCATGTCATTCAAAAAAATGGGGAGCAGCACTCAATTTTTGTCATTCAGATAGCAAAGAATTTCATAAATTGAAATGCTCTTTGCAAGTGTGCAATCTGGCCTCCTAGCACTGTCTTGGAGACCGTATTCTAAACAGCTATGTCCAGCCAGCATAAAGCAGCATAATGCAGTCATCAATCCTCTTTCCAGTGGTGTTTTACACCACCTTTGGCCTTTCTGTCATGCTACATTTTTGCATAGGATTAAGGTATCCCTGAACCTTGGGGAACATCCATCCCATAGCAGTCCTCTCTTGGAGCCCGTAATTTGAGAACAAGCAAGATGCTAATTAAAGGATTGAAGCACATAAATAGTTTGTAGAGAAGATCATAATGAGGACAGAATACTTTTATCTTTAGTTGTCCTCTACTGGATCATGCTTTCACAAACTTTTAGCCCACAACTGGCTCAGTTTTTAAACCACTGCTTATGTTTGATCTTTGTTAGAGCCAAATACTGCGTAAAGAAACTTGAAGACAACTGAAATGGAAAGCTCCTACTCTGGAGGTTTTTTTTTATGTTTGAGGAAGGAAAAGAAGTCGGTGCAGTGTAATAATGTTCTGGTGGACAGTAAGTGAAAATATTGAAAATACTGCTTTGGAGAGCAATAGATTTGGTCTCATTAAAAATATGTCTTTCATGTACTGAAATTCCATTTGTTAAAGCTCTAAATACATCTTTCATTACTTTCTTATTACCTATTACATGGTAAAATAAATTTGTTATGTATTGTTTATTTTAATGAATATTTAAGCAGATTCTCCAATTTTTTCATAAAAATATTTTAATGTAATTTCTGAATAATAAATTATGAATAACAATATTCACTGTGCTTAGAAAATGTTAAATGTAGTACTATTTGCAGACATTAAGCCATCAGTGCTATTTGGGATGTTTTGAAATTATGACCCCTTTAGAAGACACTAAACATTCCTTTCATAGTAACTATATTCATAGCAGCGTACCAGCGTCAGTCAAACTTAATAGCCCATCAGACATTCCATGTTGCTGATAGGTTGTTGGGGTTTCCGCTGTCAGATTTTTTTCTGAAATTACAATACAGGATAAGTGAGTTGCAATTTTTTTTCCTAGTGTGAGGTTTTTGATCAATACTACCGTTTCTGTAATGAGGGACCTGTGTATAGTGGTGCCAAATTTTACTTCAAAATGCTGCTTATGTAAATTGTTTTTTTTTTTTTTTTTTTTTCATACAGAGGCTGGCAAAAGAGTTTTTTATTTCTTCCTTGCTTCAACTACCTACTGTCAGTTAGGAGGTCCAGAGTTCTGTATTGATGGTCCAGAGTTCTGTATTAATGTTTGAGACTACTAGTTTGTCTTCTGTGCTGGGATCAGACTGGAATGCATAACATGTCAGCAAAGCAGTGTGGCTGGTGGCATGATGCATGACAGAGAAGGCCTGATCCCATGCAAGCATTCTCTGAAGTGGAACACTCAAAATACAAAACCTTGTTAATTTCTAAAATGTAATTTTTAATGTGTTTTGATAAATATCATTTCTCTGAGGCCTTTTTTGAGAAACATAAAACTCCCAAGGAGTGGCAGGAAAGTAGAATATAAAGGCTTCACATTAAAAATTCAGTTTTGTCTTTCCCTTTCAATATTTTTAAAGGAGAAAAGAAAAACTCCTGAATTCTAATTTTCAAACTGCAAGTCTGTTGTTACACAGCAAAGATGTGAAAGCTTTTGTTTACTGCACTCTTATAATAGTCATAGCACTGCAGTCTAAATGAGCTTTTTATTCATGTTACAACAGCATGTAATTCAAGTACCTGTCTTGTGAAGGATACCATTGGTTTCAAGGTGCCACTGAGGCCACAAGTACAGGAAAAACTTAGTGTGAGATAAGCCAGAGTGCACATTTGCTTTGTCCTACTGTGTGTAACATTGCCTCTCTGCGCGCTCTCACCTCATTCTAACTGTGTGCTACTTCACTTCTAAAAAGGGGCAAGATTTTCTGCTCCCTTATATATAAACATTTTAACATCAGAGTTATGTGCTTCCCTTGCCAGATTCCTCCTAATTGAAATAACTTACATGACCTTGCGTCTGACTGGTTAGTCACATCTAAATCAGTACCTAGTGATGTACTTGTAACAGGTGAGATTAGCATCATATATTTTAGAAAACACAAAGTTCTATGACAACTGATGCTGTCCTGTGTGGAATCTCCTGCTTTAGTAAGTTCACAAAAACTATAGCTTTTCTTCTTTAATAGATGTCTCTGAGGATTTATATGTCTTTATGTTAATTAATTACTTTTCCTCTTTCATTTAAGCTGCTGTTCTCAGATAGGTAACAGACTGAAACACTCCAAATGAAGGATGCAAATTACAGAATTATGAATTAATGTAGCCAAAGATGAGGAAAAAGAGGCCCAAATCTTCCCCAGAAATAGAATAGAATTTTGAAGTGTCAGTGAATGCAAATTGGGCAATGAAGCTCAAATTATGTAGACTCAACAGAGACTAGGTCCATAATAGGTGAGTATAGGAATTTCATTTCATTCTGGAACTTGGTGCAATAAAATCCCCTGGTGTTACATACAGGTAGCTTAGTGTACTAGATGAGGTATTTTCTTTGGTCATGATTTTAGTAAGGTTTGTGACCTTAAGGATAACTCTTACTCCTGGTAAGTTTGTCTGCTTGGTTTTTTGTTGTTTTGTACATAGCCATAGAGAAGTAGAAACTTCGCAAGAAGAATAAACTGCCTTGCTCAATTTTTTACTTCTATAGTATTGCTATTCTAATTTCAAAGTGTTGTTATCTCCTCATGCAGAAAAAACATTGTAATTTTCTTCATTCTTTCAAAGGAATGCTTATGTTAAAGATAATGATTCTGTTTCCTGCTAACACTAAGGTAAAGATTAGCACTTCTCATTAGATTCTATGCAGAATGTAAAGGTTTATACTTCAGCAGAGAGGGGGTATATCATCAGAATATCCCTCTCCTGTTCACTCAAGAGAAAGAAAAACTTCTCTTTTTTTGTATTTTAGGATAGTTCTATTTTAAGAACTCATGGAGTGAGAGTTTAATGTCATTGCTTCAACTGCAATGCAAAGGGAAACTGGAACATGAAAATAAGCACGAGCAAAGAAATACCGTTCTGGCACTTGAGCGTTTTGGAGTTCACTTTCAAAAGGAAACAAATAATTTTCCTTCTCTCACAAATTTTGTATAAAAGTTAGTTGTATCCAGAAAAATAAACAATAACTCAGATGGCAGGAGAAAATCCAACTATGTTTCCTGCTTTGCTGGAGCCTGTGCCATAGCCTAGTTATTGAAAAAGCAAAACTGCCCCTGAAGTGAACCTTGAGAAGCAGTACAACAGAGCAGAGCTGTAACCTGTTGTTCAACATGACCATCTTTCTTCCCAAACCCTCTTGGAGGTTTGGAGTGTACAATAGAAGGGAGGTTTTTTCAGGGACTGGCTGTAAGATTCCAAGTTATCTAATATACATGCTTGATTATGGAGATGAGATACACCTTTCTGACTGCAAACACTGGGTCTTGTGAAGGACCTCGGCATTGCCCTATGAGCAGAGAGTACCACTCTTCTGAAAGGAGCTCACAAGCAAAAAAGAATGTGCAAAACCATATCACTTGTAACAACCTACAAATCCCTTTTTACAAAAATCAGAAAATCACACAAAACAGGCCTACTTCCCACTTTCCTTCCTTGAGGAGGAATTGGTAATTTTTCAGTTTACACAGTGTGTAAATTGCTGTTATTCCTGGGCCTGTCAGTCTGGAATCATTCTCTGTTTATCTGAGGACTCCAAATATATCTTTTAGAAAAGCTGTGTCCATTGTCAGTTCAGAGAGCCAAGTTACTACATGTACCAGTGATCCCAGAAACAAAACTGAATTGTCATTATATTTGGTCATCGACATCTGCACAATTCACTTTATTAAAATCAGGCCAATATTTCATATTGTGCAGCAAAATGAACCCTTTTACCTTTCAAATAAAACAGTTGATTCACAACAATATTTCATACAATACAGCCTTATGCTTACCTGAAGATCTCAGTTCCCTGATGAAATTTTTCCAAATATGTATTTAAAGATTCTTCAGAGAGTAGAAAAGAGGCAAGAAACCCCTCCAGAGCAAACAATGAAACCTCTTCATTTCAGAAACTGTTTCTCTTCTCAAAGGAAATGGGGATTTGATGGACCTGGCAGACTTAATTCCCAAGCCAAATTCCTCTTACAGACAAAACCCTGCTGGCTAAGCCATTCTTTCATATTCAACAAGATCCAACACAGCCTCTGATCCAAAGCTGGCAGTTTGACACAAGAAGAGAAGTGATTTCTCAGGTGAATATATTGCAAACCATGTCTTATCTTTAAACATCTTGGTTTTTTCTCACATGCTGAACAAGGGGAGTAACATGGGTCCCTGTGGTATCTTCTCTGTTCGAGGGAGCAATGACTCATCATTATCTCGTGAGTTTTCACAGGGAAAAGGAATTGAGCCACTCAAGAGGTATTCTCTGTTCCTGGTAACTACAAATATCTCAACAAGGTATCAGATTCGGATGTCTCAAAGGATAGTGGTTAATAAAAAAGAATCTGCATTCTAATTTCGTTTCGATCCGTAGCTGAGTTGCTACATATCCTGGATGGTAGCATGACTTGTCAGGCTGACAGAAATGTAAAGCCTTCAAGTTGTTGGAATGCCATGTTTCTTTAGTGAATTTTCGGGGAAAAAAATTTGGTTTATTACTTTTAAGCTACCAAGGAAATCATCACATGCATCATCACATCAACACATACAGTTTTTGTTTCTCAGCTCATTGTTTATCTGCACAGATAGAATTTATATCCAGCAGAAGCCATGTACCTCATCAGTTTTTACTAAGCATCTGTTGAAACCTCTCTGATTTTAAACTAATAACTGATACTACGGAATGATGTCATGACAGAGCAGTCAAAATTCAGGCAAACTGCATTTTCCCTATGAGATACTATTTGTTTCTCTAAGAAAGCACAGTTTTGATAATACATCTGAGCAATCTGATTTCAAATTCCTCATCACAATCACAAACCAATTCAGCTTTCAAATGAGTGGAGGCAAGTAGGATATATGAAGCCGTTATTTTTCACAAGCTGTTCCTGCCATTGGGATTTTTCAGACATTAACATGGGGCCATGTTAATGGCTTAATGTTAATGTTTACATACAACTTCTGCTTGGATGTATTCTAGGCATTCTCCAGCAATTAATGGCCTGCTCCAGCCACACATGAAGCTCCAGCACAGGGCACATGGACTCCTGCAGTGAGAGGATCCTTAGGTCCAGCCCTTCTCTATACTATGCACTGGTCATATACTTAGTGTTTTCACAAGTTCTGAATATGGCTTAGTAGCTCCTCATTATCATGCTTTCCATTCTGAATGTCTTTCTCAGCTTGGACTTTCCCTCTAACATCTTTCTATGAGATTTTTTTCTCTTAGCTATCTTTATGGCTATGTGCTTTATATATATCCACAATGATATTGCTTTTGTTTTCTTCTTTTCATCAGCCATAAGAAAATATTTTCTGGTGATTTTAGAAGGTTTCCTTACAGCCTTCCTCCTTTCCTCATCTTAGTAAAATTAATGCTGAATTGCCTGAACCTATTCAAGTCTTTCTAAAGCAGCTTTCCTGTCTCTCTATGTTGTGTATTATTGGTCATCACAGTCTGTGCTTCTCATACTTTCAAGTGATGAAATTATGATTTGATGAGGCATTTGTCCCAGGGAAATGGTGATATTGAATCTGTGCTTGTCCACCATGTATTTAACAGAACAAAGCCAGTCAAAGGTTTTTAAATGTAATTTGGTGCTTCTTGAGTTTATACTTGAGGTTGTTCTGCAGGCCTTTTATGTGTATGCAGAGTTACTTAATATAACTCACTTGTGTCACCAGTTTTCTGCTTAGTTGCATTTCTTGTTATCAATGTAAGAAACACTTAAAAAAATCACAAAGCACACTGAGAGCATCTGATAATTTTTTTTTTTTGCAAAATATGGAAGTGAGTCACTTTGAGTTACACTTTTATTGAGCTACCATAGCATTACAATTACCTAGATTTAGAAAATAATTTTCTGTGCTAATCATAATTTTCCCAACAAGATCCTACTAATTTCACTCTGTAGAAGTACAAAAGCAATTGAGGAACCCTTCCAAATTTTAATGAAGAAAATTGTCCTTCTTTCTAGTTGATCTGTTTCTATATGTGGTAGTCAGCTAAGTGGGCAAAGTTTCATCTTCTTTTACACTACTGTCATCCTCAGAAGGTTCATAGGCTTCAGCTGCTCCCATGAAGCACAGTCACTCTAAGTTTCTCAAGGAATTTTCTGCAGCTGATCTCCAGAAGTAGTTTACTATTGGCTCTAGTTTCTGTGGATGGCCTGTGGTTTACTACAGTGACATCTTGCACTCAATAAAATTACATTCCAAGCACTGCCTTCCAGATTGATAGGTACAAGGCTTACACAAAGATCATGTGTGACCACAGGACCTTGTACCTGATGTTATGTGATTATGATCTTTGCCACACAACCTGGTTCATTAACAGTGACTTCACAGTAAAATTATGCTTTTTTTGTGAATGATGTGTGCATGGTTCTTAGGCTGAAAATATGAAAGATGGTATAGAGAATAGCAATTGAGGCCAATTATGTGAATCATTTTGAAGGTTGTGCAGGGCATAATTAATTAATCTTACAGGTTTTGATAGCATCTGTTTACTGTGACTCAGAAACAAGTTACTTGCTTATAATGAGCACCTCATGACTTACTAAAATTTAGTTTTGTCTCACACATCAGGTACCATAAAACTCAAAGTCAACACCATGCAACTGAATTGGGCACCTCTACACCTCTTTCCTTGTTGTTATTATTTCCTGAGGGAACACTTAATGGTAAAAAGACAACTAATAAGTCATGCGACAGTAAATTGATTTGTCATGTCAAGCTCATTTAAACCAACTTCCTGGCAACAATATTCATGTAACTTTGCACAAGTTTTTATACCTAAATCATAATAATCCCAGGGACATTGGCAAGCTGTGCACTAGGTTCCATATTCATTGAGGCTGAGTTCCCTGTTCTGTGAAATTCAACGCAAGCAAAGATCAAATCTAAGAATTTACTTTGAACCTTTTCTGAAAACGAAAAAGTTAAGAATCTTTGGAAAGTCCATAGAAGTAGACACTTACATGATACAAACTAATACCTGGTAAGTTTTGTCAAGATCCAGCACATTAGTTGCTTCTGAAATCTGAGCATATAATTTGAAGAAAAGTTAAATTTTCTGCAGGAACGTATTCCCAACCCATGACCACACAAAACTACTGGAAAAAAACGTATCTGTTATGTTTCAAAGCAGAGAGCTGTATCTATTTCCTGATTTTACCCATAGTTGCATCCTAATACAAATACCTATTCTATTTTGATTCTATACCCCCAGGCCAATGCATTTAACTGCAGTGCACTGGCTGAGAGCTCTGTTTCAGATTCCATACTAGGATATAAGGTTTTTAAGAACATACAAAGTGTTCACTTGTGGATTCAATCATGGCAGTGTGCCTGTGAGCAGCATGGCAGCCTCTCCAGAGCAAACTTAAATGATTTAGTGTAAAATTTAGACTATAGCACAAATGAAAACTAGGAGAAAAATGTCAATAAAATTGCAAGGGAGAAGTAAAGACTCTTCTAGCACCTTGAAACATTAACAATTTTATTCAGAAGAAATTGCAGTATATGCACACTTCCACTGCATGAAAGGTCATGAATCTGCCTTCTACACTCAGTTGAACTATTATATTGAATAGGAAAATTCACCCTTGCTGCAGCCGTACTTGTGTACATCCCTGTATGCTTCCCAAGGGAATATTGGAAGCATGGATTGCTGTAATATATACTCTCTCACTCATGTACCCTTGCTAATCACAGCTGTTATTTGCCAAGCAAACAGACAGACAGACAGACAGACAAACAAAGTCTTAAGTAATATCAGAAGTATTTTGAGACACCAAAAGTAGCACCAAACTTGGCTGAAGTTGCAATTACATGCTCCCTTCAACCAGGATACCCATATTTATGGGCAATCATACCTGGAGAGGTATCCAGACCCTAATACTCCAACTCAAGGCATGTAATGTTTCTCTGGCATGCCTCCGTTGATGCCCATCTGCCGGAGTGGCATTCTGCCACTTGCAAGGTAATAACGCAATTTCAGCCAAAGATACTTGCCAAGCACAAGCAGGTTTGTAAGCTGAGCCTTCAAAACACAGTGCTGTGAAAGATCTTTTCCTCTAAGATCTCTTTGGGAAAACACCCACCATGTTATTCTTATATGCATGGGTTTCAATACTCAATGCCATGTCTTTTCATATCAAGTATAGGATACACAATGCAATACACACGGAATAACAATGGAATGCTATTGTTACTCCATAATAGACAGTATTTGTTCTAGACAGTTGGTGAGACTGAACTGAAGTTACAGAATCTCAACAGCAATTAAATTATATTAAAAGTAATAATAATAATAGTAATAATAACAATGATAATAATAATAATGGTAGTAGCATTGCAACTGCATTGCTAGCTGCTCTTGAAGACAGAGCAGCTAAGGAGTTAAATATCTGATATTCATTACTCATTCTCAGTTGATCTTGTATCTATTGAATTTTCACTGTAATGAATCTTAAATTGTAATAAGGTAATTCAGTAATTTCCAGCCAAAGTAACAGTAACAGGGTGAGGTTGAAAGACATCTCTGGAGTCTGTCTAGTCCAACTCCTTTGCTCAGGGGTTGGTCATCTAGAGCCAATTGCTGAGGGCCATGTCAAGCTGGGAGTTGAGTATCTCTAAGGAAACTGCTCAGCCTCTCTGTACAACTTGCTTCAGTGTTTGACTATCCTCACAGTAAAAAGGTAGGTTTTAATGTTTAAATGAAATTTCCTGTATTTCAACTTGTGTCCATTGCCTCTTGTCCTTCCACCAAATACCATTGGCCTAATGTACTTTTTCCTCTCTCTTAAGTTACTTATATACAGTGATGAGACATTGAGCATTCATCTCTCTCAACCTCTCCTCATAAAGATGTCTTAATTACCTGTTGCTGGATGAGCCTCAGAGTCTGTATCTTTCCTTCCTTTTCCATGTAGGAAAAATAATTAGAGAGGCCAGAGCTCAGTTTGAACTTAATTTGGCAACTTTTGTAAAGGGTAATAAAAAAAGTTTTTCCAAATATATTAACAGCAAAAGGAAGGGTAAGACCAACCTTTGTTCTCTACTGGATGTGGGAGGGAACTTTAGTTATTGCAGATGAGAAGGTGGAAGCATTTAACACCTTCTTTGCCTCAGTCCTTAGGGGAAGACAGCTCAGGACAACTGTCCTCCTGCATTGGTAGATTGTGTCAGGGAGCAAAACAGGCCCCCTGTTATCCAGGAGGCAGTCAGAGAACTGCTGAGACACTTGGATTTTCATAAATCTATGGGCCCAGATGGGATTCATCCCGGGGTGAGGAGGGAGCTGGCAGATGAGCTTTTGAAGCCACTCTCCATCATTTACCAACAGTCCCAGCTCACTGGTGAGGTTCCAGATGACTGGGAGCTTGCCAATAGGATGCCCATTCACAAAAAAGGTGGGAGGGAGGATCCTGGCCTTCTGGAAGGAGGATATAGGCCAGTTAGCCTGACCTCAGTACCTGGTAAGGTAATGGAACAGTTTACACTGAGTGCCATCATGCACCACTTACAGGATGGTCAGGGTATCAGACCCAGCCAGCACGGGTTCAGTAGGCTCATGTTTGACTAACCTGGTCTCCTTTTATGACCAGGTGACCCACCTGGTGGATGTGGGAAAGGCTGTGGATGTTGTCTATTTGGACTTCAGCAAGGCCTTTGACACTGTCTCCCACAGCACACTCCTGGACAAGCTGGCAGCCCACGGCTTGGACAGGAGCACTCTTTGCTGGATTAGGAGCTGTCTGCATGGCTGGGCGCAGAGAGTGGTGGTAAAGGGTGCTGCATCCAGCTGGCAGCCAGGCACCAGTGCTGTCCCTCAGGGGTCTGTGCTGGGGCCAGCTCTGTTCAATATTTTTATTGGCGACATGGATGGGGGTATTGAGTCTTTCATTAGTAAATCCGCAGACGACACTAACCTGGGAGCATGTGTCGATCTGTTGCAAGGTAGGAGAGCTCTGCAGAGAGACCTGGAATGGTTGGTTGGATGGGCGGAGTCCAAAAAGATGAAGTTTAATAAATCCAAGTGCCAAGTCCTGCATTTTGGCCATAATAACCCCCTGCAACGCTGCAGGCTGGGCATGGTGTGGCTGGACAGTGCCCAGACAGAAAGGGTCCTGAGGGTAACTGGTGCCAGCAGCTGAACATGAGCCAGCAGTGTGCCCTGGTGGCCAAGAAGGCCAATGGCATCCTGGCCTGTATCAGGAATGGCGTGACCAGCAGGAGCAGGGAGGTCATTCTTCCCCTGTACCTGGCACTGGTAAGGCCACACATTGTGCGCTGTGTCCAGTTCTGGGCGCCTCAGTTTAGGAAGGTCATTGAGTGCTGTGTCCAGCCCTGGCCCCTCAGTTTCGGAAGGACGCTGAGATGCTTGAGCACATCCAGAGGAAGCAACGAGGCTGGTGAGGGGCTCGAAACACAAGGCTTCTGAAGAATGGCTGAGGGAGCTGGGGTTGTTTAGCCTGGAGAAAAGGAGATTCAGAGGTGACCTTATCACTCGCCACAACTCCTGAAAGGTGGTTGTAGTCAGCTCTTTGATTGGTCATTTTCTCCAGGCAGCAGTTGACAGAATGAGAGGACAGAGTTTTAAGCTGTGCCAAGGGAAATATAGGTTGGATATAAGAAAAAGTTTTTTACAGAAAGAGTGACAAAGTACTGGAATGGTATCCAGGGGAGGTGGTGGAGTCACCATCTCTGGATGTGTTTAAAAAGAGACTGTATGTGGCACTTGGTGCCATGGTTTGGTTGAGGTGTTAGGGCATGGGTTGGACTTGATGATCTTGAAGGTCTCTTCCAACCTAGCAATTCTGTGATTCTGTGATTCTAGTGATGGAATGACCAGGAATTGACGCAGCAGACCAGCTGTTTCCCATCAGGGCTGTGAAGAGGTAAAGGATCACCTCTTTCAACATGTTGGCAACACTATTCCTAATGCAGCATAGGATACCATTGGTGTTCTTTGCCATGAGAGTATACTGCTGGCTCACCTTCAATTTGTTGTTCACCAGAGCCCCCAAGTAGTTTTTTGCAGAGTTGTGTTCCAGCTGGTTGACCCCTAGCACATACCAGTGCACAAAATCCAGATGCAGGGTTTTGCATTTCTCTTTGTTGAACTTCCTGTTCCTGTTGGTCCATTTCTCCAGCCTGTTGAGGTCGTGCTGAATGGCAGCCCAACCATCTGGCATATCAGCAACTCCTCCTAGTTTTTCATCCTCTGCAAACTTGAGGGTGTTGCTCTTCTGTCATCCACTTAGCTAGTCACTTCATCAGAGAATGCTATCAAGTTTGTGAGGCATGATATCTCCTATGGAAATACATTCTGTTTATTACAAACCACCTTATACTTAAAGTGTCTGGAAATGGCTTCAGGAATTCTATGCAACACTATTTATTTTTCCAGGGACTGAGGTGAGGCTGACTACTCTGTAGTTCTCAAAATCCTTCTTCTTGAAGATATGTGACTTTTGATTTCCTCTAATCCTCAGGAAGCTCCCTTGATCACGATGATCTTTCTAACATAATTGAAATTGGCCTCACAATGACATCAGCCAGCTCCTTTGGAACTTGTGTGGGCATTCTAGCAGGTCCTATGGATTTAAGTATGTCCAGTATGTTTAATGTTCCTTAACAACATATTCTGCTATACCAGATAAGTAGTTTTTCCAGAGGTTCCCACTGGTTCTTACCTGGAGGAAGCATATTTGGCTGTGCTGTCTCACAGGTCATCATACTTGGGTTGGAGCTTGCAGTTCAACTTACCAGAAATATAATGGATTATGGAATAGTAAAATATTATCACAGTTCAAAAATACTATCAAGTCCAAGATTATGAGAGAGACTGTATTCTTACCTTCGGGTTTAGGGTATAGCTCTTTTTCTCTGAATTTATTTTAGAATACAATCCAGGAGGTATCCTCTAAATCATGTCAGGCATTGGTATAGGGTGCCAAAGAAAGTGGTTGCTGTTCCTGGAGGCATTTAAAAGATGTGTACATGTTGCTCCTTGGGACATCGTTTAGTGGTGGATGTGGCAGCACCAGGTTAATTACTGGACTTGATGAGGTCTTTTCCAAACTAAATGATTCTATCATTCTAAGTTACATTGCAGTATTCAGTATTTTAGATTGAAAAAAAATACTATATGTGTTGAGAAGTTTATATTAAATATATAAAATATTACAAATATAAACATGTCACATGTGAAAACGAAAGTGAGTGCTTTAACTACTAGTTATCTAGCTTGCTGATTTTTACATAGTCACACAGCCCTTCCTTGCATATACTCCTGTGGTTAATTGTTCCCCCTGTAATGTTAAAGGTTAAAAAACAGGAAAAAAAGAGAAACAGAAGCTGGATTCTCCCCAGTGCAGAATGTATAACTGCTAAAGTTATACATAAGGAGTTCCATTTTTTTCAGGATCAAGTCCTGTATGCCACAATCTGATCTTTCTCAATCATCCTTATTGCTCATGATTGTGATATTCTTTTATTCCATATAAACTTCAGACTCTCAAAAGAAACTCAGTGAGGCACAGGAGGCTACAATGAAATGGGTTGCGCATCATAAAATGATGGGTCAAGAGGATGAACATTCTTGTGTATTCATCTGTGATCTACTCCTGTGGTTTCACGCTTGAGAATGTTATGCTGTCAGTAAGTCTTCTTCAAAGCTAAGTTTTTGCAAGAGAGTACAGGACTTAAAAACTTCTACTTTGCCTACTTTTAGTGAAAATTAAAGACAAATATATATTTAAACCTTGCTAGCCATGGAATGTGAAGAGGGTGGTATAACTTCACATTTGTGTATGCACCCTCCTCACTAAAATTCAAACCACCAGGCATTTAGGAACTTGCATCCTTGACTTTATCATCATAAAGATATGTCATGTTTTGGGAGAATACAGATATGCACATCTTCCCTGCATGACTTTTAATGAAGTTTTTATCCTACTTGGTTCTTTCAGATACTGACAAGCAAAAGCAAATGTAAAGATTTTCTAGTTTTTGGTGTAGAAAACACTGTTGTTTTTCATGGCTCCATCACAGAAAATCTAGAACAAAACCCCATACATGTTAAATTTTAAAAAAATCTGGACAGGAAAGTAACACAGGAATGAACTAAAGACTGAGCAGGGCTTGGGAGAAGTCATTTGCCGTATGCAACAACTGGCTCTCCAGAGATGGAGAAGGCATGACCCCTGCATTCTTTGTGGGGAACTGGACATAGACCCTTGTGATTATGTGATTATAGATCCAGTGATTATGAAAAGACATTTCCAATAATGGCACCTTTAGCAAGTGAAAAAAAATGTTTTCAAGTAAGAAGTACAGAAAAAATAACAAATAAATTTGCTCTGAATGTAGCAACTGATGAAATCCCAAGATTTTCTTGCGTAATACATTTATTTAAGTAAAGGTGAGAAGATGAATTTGAAATAAATGATATGCAGAAGATGGGGTTTGATACACTTGGACCTAGAGACTTGGTCTAACCCTGCTGACAGCACACATTCCTTTGTCTAACTTGAGTAAAAAGATGTTATTTGTATATTCTGTAGCCTATGTAGAAGAGAAATTAGAAAGAGGATTGTCAAGAATTCTGATTAATTCAAACTACCATGTCAAATCATCAACAGTGGCCAGTTTGGCAGCCGTCCAAAACAAGGAATTCTGCAAACTTCTTACTAGTACTTAAAATGGAACAAAGGCATTAACAGAGGGAGGAAATTAGTCTGGGATAAAAAAGAAGGGGGGTAGTGGTGATGGAAAGGTTAAAAGAAAGGGAAAAATGTGATGGAAAATTATTTTGTTTAAAAGCTGGCATTTGGTATTTTCAAAGGGCAAAATGTATTTTTTGTTTTATGACAAATGAATGTAAAAATGTGCATGCCTTGTGGCCTAGAGGACAAAACAGTAGGATCAATGTTCTTTTTGTACTCTATGAAGCTTGAGATTAAAGTCCCCAATGATAAACTGAACATTCTTTAAAAGTGACCAGAAGCAAACAGTGTCTGTTTGCTGCTACTTTATTAGAAAGATACCACTGAGAATAGCTAAGAATACTATTTGATCTTAAACAGGTTGACCACATTATTGCAGTTGGCTCCAGTACATGAGATGCCTTCTGCAAATTATTGTTTCTGGTTATAAACCTTTATAATATCTCAGAATGAATTATGTATGTATTTCATGTTTTCTTTTCTTTTATCAGCCTTGATGTTCTCATTTCGAGTTTCACCCTAGCCTCCTAATAATGCAATATTGAGGCCATTCAGACACTAATTATGCCTCCATGGCTTTCTTGAAATGACTAAATCAGCATCAGTTCTATAATTATCATGAGTAAGTTTGTATCTGTGCCTCACACCACATGAAAAGCACAACTTTAAATGATTTATGAATATATGCATCTGTAACATTGAATGTGCACTTCTCTAATACTATGCATACAAGAGGAAGAGAAATACTTCAGACATATGTACACCTGTATGTATTTTCTCAGCTTCACTGAATTCTGCGGGATATCTTACTCAATCACAGCCTGATAGTATCAAAATTATTGCAGTGTTGTTTTCTTAATAGATGTATGTGTGAGATACCATCAAAATGTGTATATTTAAGCATCCTGACTATCTAAATAGACTAAAATATAAGTGCTCATCAAGACTAGTGTTCAGACTTGATAATTTCTCAATTTTCTTTATGTTTATATAAAGTCTAGCAAGAATGACTGGCAGGACAGAGAGAAGTATACATACACAAAGGCAATTCCTCTATATTTTTATTGTCTCTCCCTTTGAATTATTGATATTGCCAGTAGTGATTTGTCAAGAAATCAAGATACATATACTATAGTGTTACATTTCTGTATGTTTGCAAACTGTCTGTGCTGCACAATGCTTAAATTTCAAGTAAAAGCAAAATTAAAAGGAGAATACTGTAAAATAAATAATATTCCAAAATTTTTAATAACAAAGTTATGAAGAATAATAAACATACAACTTAAAAATAATACCTAAAGAGAGCTTATAGACAGCTTTGAGTCACTTATACCCTGCAGAATCACCTGTGCATGTGGGAGCTGATAAAGATAAGTAGACCTACACAACAGACCATCTTGTGAGATGGCACAGAACCTCATAGCCCACTTTGGTCTCTAACAACTGATTTCAGAATTTCTCTCCTCCCTCCTTTCCCTCTCTCAATACAGATTCTTTGTTTTGTATGAAAAGTTGTGCTGATCACTGGTATTTTATGACCTACATTATTACCCTCTAGGTAGCAGAATGATAGTGCCAAACTAATTATTGCATTGTCTAATTTTAAATCCAGGTCTAGCGAGATTAACAACTTGCACATTAATTCTGAGCATCAACAGTGCACCTAACATAATGCTGTTTTAAACGAAAGAAGCTTGCACTGAAAACTTTTATATACTTTCATCTGGATCATCAGCTAATGTAAATTACTATAGCACCATTAACTTCAATGGAATTATGCCAGTCTTCCCAACTGGATGATTTGNCAGAAAATGTTTCTGCTTTGAGCCATGTGAATGTCAGAGGGGAAAACACTGACTTCACTTATAAATGTAAGATCTCATCTACGTAAGCCCAGAACGTGTCTGTTAAACTCAGTGGATTAATTCCAGATTTTTGTCCCTGTAAATGAGATCAGAATTGGCTTGGAATGTGCTTTTGGTTCCTTGACATCCTCCTCCCCCAAAACAAACACTCTCAGTATAGAGAAGGATTTTTCAGCTCTTCCTAATTAAAATGTAAAAGATTAAAAAAAAAAAGATAGAAAAAGAAGGACATTCACAGTCATGGAAAGTGTGAAAACTGCTTTGTAGATAGGTAGAAAACCAGACTTGGCAATGTGTCCTTACTTGCTGTTTCATCCTGCTAATTTTTGTGAAGAAACTTATGTGTTGGAAAAACATAGAAGCTCCCTGTATCTGAATGCTGTCAACAGTCAGGCAAAATTGGATCTAAAATGTAGTTTCAGATCCTAAAAAAAAAAAAATTAATTTCATGTACTGAAAAGAGAAACAGTCCTGGATAAGTGCTGAACCATGTCAATTTAGCTAGAAAATTAGGTAATTGTGTAACACGGTGGGTATAAAGTTTCATTTCATTAAAAAGCTGCTGAATTGAAAAGAGTCTTAGACTATTTAACTATCCTTTCAGCTGCATGGAAAGAAAAAATGTCATAAACAATCTTCTCCCCATATATTTGCCATAATAACTGGCAAAAAACCATATAATAAAAACATTTAGTTTGGCATATTACATCCCCAGAATCAGAATCCTACACACCCAAAATTGTGGTCCTAATGGCATCCTCTGCATGGCTGCTGTCAGGCTATGCTGAACCCCACGATTATATTCTGTGATACTTTGACTCATATTTAATTCTGATTAAGTTGTGCAATTGTATCAATTTAAGGTCAAGGTCTTGAATAAATTCTTTTGTGAGAACTACTAGCAGGTCTTTTAAAATTAAAAAGACTCACGTGTCTAATGGTCTTATGAGAATAGAATTACAAACTATGATCTTTAAAATAAATTGTAATTTTATGGATACTTATTAAGAGAATTTATTGTATTGGTAATTTGCTATATTTTAAGTACTGCTGCCAGTTTAATGACTTGTAACAGAAGAAAAGAATGCAGCAGCTACTTATTTTTGTCCTTGCCTTTGGTACTGTTGAGTTGAAGTGGGGAGAAGGTTCCTACAGGATATTTAAGGTTTGTGATGTCTTACTGTGCAGTAAGGATGACCTGCAAGTTGTCATGCTCTGGCTTTGATCCAGCAAAGCACTTAAGTGTGTGCTTAACTTCGAGCATTCAGATTCCATTTACTGTAACGTGATTACTCATGTGCACAAAATTAAGCATATACTTAAGTGCCTTGTTGACTGCAGTCAGTGCTGTGCATTTAGCAAATTTGATCTTTCTAAGGAAGTTAGAAAAAGAAAATACAAGTTATCAAGATTTAATTGTTATATTAGACACAGTGGCAAAGGATGCGCTTTCTAATAGCACAAAACCCAACAATATTAATTTGCTTTGTTAAGTTCTTTACCTTTTAAGTGAGACAATATGTTTCTTGCACTGGAAGAATAGCATATGTAGAACAGCTGTGTTGCTCAGGTTATCTGAATAAAGATGTTTGAATACTTTTTTCTTTTTTCTTCTTCAAAAATGTAAAATAAACTTGTCCAAAATGTCGGTGCTTTTGCATGTTGGAAAGGTATTATTTTGTATATATATTTGATTAAGGCTCATAAGCATGACATTCTTAAAAATTAATACCTAGTAAGAATTAAAAAAATATTTCACTTGTTTTGAAAAGCTGTAGAGAATGAAAAGCTTAAGAGATGACTGCACAGATAGATTGATAATTTTATTTCAAGATTTAAATACACCCACGTCAACACCAAAGGCAGTGTTTAAAACATTAATAATAAATTATTTTTATATATTGTGTTATAAGTCATAAACTTCATTTTAATTTTACTATTAAAATAATTTCATACTGTGAAGATCAATAAAGTGGTGTCGGGGTGTTATTTAGAGGAAGATATTTGTCTTAGAGTAAGGGAACTTTTAGACATTAAAAGAAAAAAAAAAAGAGTAAAAATTTGCTTCTAAAGCAACAGTAGATAAAGTCCTGTGGGTATTTTATAAGACATGCAGATCCTATAGCATCTAGTTTTTTAGGGAAACTTTTTCATGTGCATATGTGACTTTGAGCAAGTCCACTGTTCTGCTAAATTTTTTTCCCCTTTGATTTCAAAGTTGATCCCATTGTAGGGTAAATGAGAGATTTTTTTAATGTAAATTTGGAGATGAGATACACAGACTTTTTATATCAAATGCTTGGAAAAAGCACTTCGGAAAAAAAATGCAGTTTCGCATGCATACTAATGTTTCGTTTTTACTGTTCCCTGTTCCACTCCCTCTCCAAAATAAAGTGTTGGGGGTTTTTTATTTTTTTTTTTTTGGGGGGGGGGGGCACTGTCTAAATTAAGCATTATGTAAAATACATTTCTGTTAATGGTAATCATTAATTGTGGGTTCTCTAGTGGGATATTTAGAGTCAAAGTTTCATTGTAAGAACGTGTTTCCAGTTGCGTCTTACTTTGTCAAACAAACAACTGGGCAGTAATTTTCATGCCAAATATCTGCCTTGGGCTATTCTTTCAAAACTTTCAGCAAATATGGTCAGCTGATTCTCAGAATGCACTGAGGGAAAATCTGGTTTGCTCATGTTAAGAAATTTTTGAAATATTTTGTTGACTAACGGCTTGTAGTTAGGCTTGGTGCCTGAGAAGGCATATTCCTCTTCCACCAGCCTATGAAAGTCTTCCTCAGTCTGGAGAAATCTGAGCCTCTGTAAAATTGTTTGCATATTTCATTTACCACTTCTTCAAAGATTCTGTGTGCAGTAGGTATATTCTTTCCTGGGGCTTGCAGATCCGAGCAGGACTTGCTCTCAGTTTTCTCTTTTCGATTGCCAGTAGTGCTAAACAGAAATATAAAGAGACTAAAGGTGTCCATCAGATGTTCTCAGTCTTCTTCCTGCAAATCACCAGAAAATATGGAATAAGAAGCACCTTGATCAGAATTCAGAAAAGGGAGACCATCAAGGAAAGTGAAAAACAGAAAAGCAACAAAAGAAAATGTGTCCAGACACATGAAAAAGGCACAAGTCAAAGGTCATAAAATGTGATGGTAGTTTAGGACAAGGAGTTATGAATGAGAGTGGTATTAGACAGGGGTGCAAATGGACTGCGATTGAGATACGGACTCAGGGAGAAAGATGCTGGCACCAAGGCAAAGAGAATATTTGTAAAACCAAGAAGGTGTTAGAGACAGGAAAAAAAGGAAGAATATGTTCCTAGCTGTCGTTTCTGTATCTTGGTCTTGCTGGACAGTTAAATGTCTCTCTTATGTGGGCACCTCATCCTCCTCTAGTTCAAATAAGGAGAAGGGTTTTTTAAGGGAGAACAAGTTATTAATGCATTTGTTAAGTCAAACTACAGGGGTTAGTGTGGCTCTTAACCACTTAGTGAAAATGACTGTGAAAAACAAAAGACAGAGAACAAAAGCCCTAAAAACATTCAATTCCTTCCTATGGTTCCCCAATAGTTCCAATTTATTTAAAGCTTGCTTTAAAAAAATTGAGAAATTGTAGTAAAAATGCATTTGTGACCAAGGTAAATACTATCAAGCATCAAAATTCAAGGAATGCCAGAAGGCATATGTTTTTTCAGATATTTATGTGGCAAACATCTCTATCTTTTTCTTGGATATTGTGAACAACTTCTCCTCCAGGACTAAAATGGAAAATAGAAGTGACTTCAGTGGACCAACATTTTTATGATGCCAAAAGCATCAAATATTCAGCAAGATTGTAGAGAATGACCAGTAAAAGGTTTGTCTAGAAATTTCACTGAAACCAAGGTGATTGATTAATAAAGAAGTGGAAATGTACAAAGAAGAGAACAAAAATATTGGAAATGCTATCTCTTTAAAACCCCAGAATCTAACCCAAAGTGGTTACAAGTCATAGAAGTTATCTATTTTTACACTGGCACAGTAAAAATGCAAAAGTGCCTCTGGACAGATATTCTCTATATAATTTTTTTTTCTTTCTGACACAGTCAGGAATTACACTAAATGTGGCCTACGGCCATAGAATCATAGAGTAGTTTGGGTTGGAAGGGACCTAAAAGTTTGTCTAGTTCCATTTCCCCTGCCATGGGCAGGGACACCTCCCACTAGAACTGGTTACTCAAAGCTTTACCAAGCATGGCCTTGAACACCTCTGGGGATGAGGCATCCACATCTTTTCTGGGTGATCCTTCCAGTGTCTATTTCTTCACAGTAAAAAATTTCTTCCTAATATCTAATCTAAGCATACTCTCTTTTAGTTTGAGAGATCAAGTGATAATTTGTTAGATTAGGTACCAGCCAGTGCCTAAACCAACAGGCTGTGTGCTAAGGAGTCCAGGAAGACTTTATATGTTCCTGGCTTAGTCACTGACCTAAGGCTTAGATGTGCTTGAAGTGAAACCATGCAGATCAGTGGTATGGCTAGAAGGGATTTCATCCCTAGCAATCTCCTGGGAAGAACTTAGAAGTAACGTGTAACAACAATATTTGGAATGTATTACTCCTCTGTGTTTAACCATTGTCCCATTGTTTGCTATGCGACTTTTATATGACATTAGTTCAATTAATGTTAGTTGTTAGTATACAAAACAGAGACAATTACTTCTGGTCCATATTTATAAATACTTTAGGGCCACACAGGTGCCACTGCCTCTTGTCTAAGCTCCAGCTAGCTAAGGCAGCCATTGCACTCATGCTGACACACAAGACTGTGGTCTGAAAAGGCAGTAAGAGAACCTTTAGCTGTGGAGACTGGAGCTCTGTATGATGATCACTCTAGTCAGAGAGAAAAGGGAGGCCCAGGAGGGGCTATCCTGCCACACACATTCTGGAAAAGCCCCAGCATGTGGGACATGGAGGCACCTCAGCTGCTCAGTGGGGGTCCAGGTGGTATAAACATCTGATTTGAGTTGCCTGAGCTCTTAAACAGATTGTGCTCCTCACAAAGGAATAAATGCAGTCACCAATGACCAAAACTCCAAAAAAGAGCACTTGCAGACCATTTATTGCAGCACATCCTAGTAGGCAATGACAGCTGTGGTTGCCCCACAGGAGGTCTGACAGTGGGAGACTGGAGGCATTCCCCAGCACAGAGGGAGGGAGACAGGCAGGAGGCCCTGCCCTGGAGGTCTGCACTGCCAGCACACAAGCAGGGTAGAGATGCTGCTAAATTTCAGCATTAGAAGAACTCAGACAATGTTGCCATTTTGAAAACTTGATCTCATTTACAAATAAAATCCATATAATTAGTGCAAAGTCACTAAAGAATACATCACCGACTACTATTGTTTTTATTACAATTCTTAAAAGCCTTTACTAAGACCTACCAAGCAGAAACTACAAAGTTCATATACATCACATCAAAATTCCATAGGAACATAGTTAGACAGTTTTATTCTTTGTTTTCTGTGATTTTTGTTTTGTTTCCACCTTTCACTTGGTTTAAATGTTATTAATCTAGATTTGCTGAAAAGGTCTGTGAACCTTTCAAAGAATCTGGTCTGAGTTCGGAGTTTGTAACAAAACCTGAAACCAGGCAAGTTTTATGTGGTTTTGAATTTCATTGTAAATGTTTCACCTAGATGTTGAAATAGGCTCCAAGAAACATTCCCAAAGTCTGTGAGAATTTCCCATTCAGAAAGATCAGGACTGGTGGTATTTTAAACAAAGAGTGGAATTTATCCATGTACAGATAAGCCCAACAAAGCCCTCACTTCAGCCTAATTCCCATCTCAAAATAAGAACTTAATATAGTATGTAAGTCTTACATTGACCTTCTGCACACAGATGAAAATCAGCCCATACAAATATATGTTGCATGCCTATTGTTTCAACTTATGCTATTTTAATGTGGCAGGAGAATCCTAAAGAAAATAAAAATATAGGGATATAAAATGAAAATACTGAGGTTAATGCAATACAAAGATTGGTAAATACATTCTTTATTGGTCAAAAAGTTTAAAAAGCACTCGTGTTTATTGACTAATGCCTCCTGGTAATCACCAGTTGTTGTTTTCCTACAGGTACAAGTCACAGAGCTCTGTAGCTGCGCAAGAAACTCATCTTTCTCTTGAGAGAAAAAGTGCATAGTTCTATGATTGGAGAAAAAAACAATGGGAAAAGAATCAAGATGCATAAAGTAGCAAAGAAAAAAGAATCCTTTTTATGTTTAACAATATGATTTTTAGACCAAGCTCATGACCTTGGGATCATGATGACTTAGTGCCTGGTGCTGGCAATACTAGCAGAGGCAATATGCGGTGTTGCAGATTTCAGCATCAGAGACTTCTAAATGTAACATGTGTAGTTGGGTCAAATTAGGAAATACCAGAGGCTGCTGATGTGCTACCTGCATTTGGAGCAGTTGTCTGCTTGCCAAGGCAGCTGCTTAATAGCCACAAGCTCTTGTGGAAGGGACGATGTGTGCACAGGCAATGGGCTGCCCCAGGCTCTGGGCCTGCTGCTCAGAGCCAGCCAATGCCGAGGGCAGGGAAAAGATGTCAGAAGAGCATGGTGCAGACTGGACCACAGCGCGTGCTGTGGCTGGGTGTCTCGCCTGCTGGCTGCTCTGGACAGCTGTCTAAAACTATTTCAATAGACTTCTGCTGCTATAGCTGTGTTGGAAGTTCTAAAAATAGCTCTCTACAATCCCAAAATTCAGTTTAACCATGCTTTCTTGTGTACGTTTTGTTTTACCTGGGACAAACTGGGAAGCAAAACCAGTATCTGCTCCGAACTAGCTCCTTGTTTCAGGACACTTTTGTAATTCCACCAGCAGTGCTCTCCTCACGTAGCAGTGCTAGAGTTATCCCCAGCTGTCCAAGTGAGCCAGGAACACCTTCTATATTCTTAATAAGCAGAAGTCTGTCTAGCTCTTTTGCTCTTTTTATTTCCAGTCTTTAGGCACAGCTTTGTCACACGGGCTGGCTGCAGCATTCCAAAAGTGTGAAAGGTGCCTACTTTCACCAGCAGGTAAAAATCATTTTGATTAACTAAATCACTGCATGGACAATATCAACCAGACAGGCCTTCCTGTCCTTTCTTTTCCTTCTCCATTACCAGGGTAGGATAGGGACTGGCTGACAGCTCACAGCAGCTTCTGCTGGCAACTAGTTCAGCTTTATTTAGGCCTACTACATTACTGCAAAGGGAAGCAGACGGGAAACGAGCCTATTCCCACTCCTCCAGATGCTAATCCCCTGGGACTGGTCTCTGCCTCCTCCAGAGCCTTAACTGCCTCTACATCTTCCATTTTTACTAAGAAAATTTAATCAGTCTTCTTTACATCCAGGACGGACAAACAACCCTCCGAAGCCATCCTTAACTCCACAGCAGGACAAGGAAAAGAGGAAGTGAAACTACTCCAGCACTCTTTACCAAAGCCCAGGAACAGCATCCGGAGAGCGTGGCTTCTTCCCCGTTGGAAGGTAAAAATGCCCAGATCGTCCTATCAGGTACAAGCCTGGGAAGGTGGATGTGTCCCGTGGGAAGCTCTCCCTCACTCCCCTTGGCACAGCCGCGGGGACAGGGCAGCGGGCGCGCAGACGTGTGCGGGGCCGGCGCGGGGAGCGCAGGGCGCTGCGGAGCCCCGGCGCACGGGGCT
>WBMY01003221.1:44283-80293 GCA_013397315.1 Donacobius atricapilla | reverse complement strand
CCCCCGCCCCCCCCCACCCCAGTCTCCCTACCATCGTTTTAAATTTTATTAAATCTTAAAGATCTCCGACACAGCCGCGTATTAATCGCCTGTTCATGCTCTAAATATTTTGCCTAATTTGCGGTCGTTTTCTGATGCTAAGCACTCCGGTCTGCTTGCCTGATCGTAGTCTGGAAAGTACAGATACACAATCGCATGGTTTTTCCTCCTTGATCATTGCCAACAATAGTAGGCAGATTAAGAGTTCGCGATTGCAAGCTCCCTCCCCACCTCCTCCTCCTCTTAATTGGATTTATTTTTAAGTTGCTTTGAAAATAATAAACTGCAGGTAACGCGTGTCTGGACATTGAGGCAACTAACTTCTGACCAAATAAGTGCAAATAAGAATCTCGCAGAACAAAAGTTAGGTTTAAATTGCTGTGTCTTGGCTGGAGGTGGGGGGGTAGTACGAATATGTCAGAGGAGCTGTTGCAGTAAAATGTAAGCACATCATCTTGGAGGGGGTACAGCGTGGTGGGCGTATTGTTGGCTCAGGAGGGAGAGAAAGATGTATAATTTAATGGTATATACAATCCGCTGATCCTGTTACTATCCTCCCTGGAGCTCTTGTTAGTTTCAATGGGAGTGAGTGAAATTGACATGGACTTGCATTCCTGGTCATGTGCTTTTTTCCCCCTTTCTTTCTTCTCTTGTGATCTGAGATCCCCTTTTTGTTGATGTTGCTTTCCCACTTAATTATATGCATGTAGGTTAAATGAATACCTGACGAAAGGGCCCACGTTTCAAGGCAGTGACATTTGATAGCTGAGAGGAAAAGTGGCTTTAATGAAAAGCAACCTTTGGAATTCCTGCTTGTGAAAAATCCAATTCAGCTTTTTGTGCTGCCAGCAAGAAATGATCAGTAGCACCAGTGTTTATGGTATGTCCGTTTTGGGATCTACTTCCTTTGCATCTAAATAGCAAAGACAAATTTAAATAGCATGATAATGCACCGAGGACTCTGCATGCAAATATTTTGTAGTAAATACCTAATGTTCAATAGTATATTTTCTTGTGTATATATAAGCTTTTTTTTTCTCTTGCTATCATTTGTTTATCGTTTCTGCTTTGATTGTGGCATTAGTTTTGTCCATTGTATTGCTCTCAGTTGTAAAGCCTGAAGTTGCATGTTACCAGCCGTGCACTATACACACCACTGAACTCCAATGGTATGTAAATTAGTAAAACTCGGGGAGTGGAGAGGGCAAAAACGTGTAGCAATGAATATATACACCTACACGTCTATGTGCTCGTACATACATGCCTGAAATGCATCTTTTCCTTTTGCAAACTAGTATTTTTTTTAGTAGTTATTTAAACTCCAGCTGCTTTTCCCTCTCTTACTTTCAGCGTAATCATCCGCTAGAGATGCTAACTGATGTGGGGTGAGGGAATGTTTTGCATGTAAACAAAATTACTTTGTGGCTGAATGCTTAATACAATTTAATAAGGAGTATTTTATGCTCAGTTTACAAGTCTCTGGTTCATACTGCTCTGGTCTCAATGCTTAACAGAACGAAATAATCAAGTGCTGAAACTGGCTTCATTTTAATGGTCACTCTCCAGCCCCTCACATGCCCCCCTCCTCCAAAAAAGTCAGATAAAATGGAGCATGGGGAATTTCAATAGAGCTCCTTGTGGTGCAGTAGATGCACCTCTAGGTATCAGTTAAGGCTAAGGAAGTAACAACAAAAGTGACTATTAGTCTGTTTTGTGCAACCAAAAAGGGGGTATGTTCACTTTTAATTGTGTGTGATAGTAACAAATAAGGATGGAGAGAGACCCTAGGAGAGAGCGTGCATGTGTGTGTGTGCGTGTGTGTGTTTGGGATAAGGGGGAGGTCTGGCGTGTGTGGCTGATGATCTCTCGTAATAACATATCTGAATGCAAGAAAGAAATTGAGAGAGCAGTTGCACAATGTACACTCCTATTTTGATGTTGTAGGTGACTGTATTGCTAAACATATCCCAGGTGCTATATGATGGGAATGATCTGATTGCATTTTACATTTAGAACTTGTTGACTTTGGAACGATCAATAAGGCAACTGTTTATTTTAGATGCGTGTAATTTGCTCTGAGAAATGTTTTAAGAAGAGCAAGCAAGCGAGAGCGGAACATTTTTTTTTCTTTTTTTTTTCTTTTTTTTTTTTTTTCTAGAGCTGTTGGAGCAAATGTGATTGCCAGATGGGAGATTTCCCTCTGTGATGTTAAAGCTGTAATATATATTCAGAGCAGATTGGACTGCTGCTTGTGATGAGGAGGATATTACATTTATAAATTTTAAATCGGGAATCGGACAGTATGCTGAGAGCTGAAATTGGATGGTGTGGATGGTTTGGACTGTTAAATGCAATTCCCAGATAATAATAATAATTATAGTAGCAGTAATAGATGTATATATAATAAACATGATACTGTTAGGCAGCTATATATATTCTATGGTGCTTAAGTATATATTTCCAATATGACTTCTCTCTTTCCTTGCCTCCCTTAAACGTTAAGGATTGAGGGTGATTGGGAGGGGGGGTTTAAGACCTCACTGTTAGGAGAAATCAAATATAATCAGGTTCGTGTTTGAGGAAAAGTTTTGTTAAAATTCTTTCTGCAAATTCATCTCTTTCTGAGTTTTTGTTGTGGCCGTGCATGTGGCCTGACAGTGCCACAGTCCTGAAAGACTGGTAAGTGGGAACTAGTCACACTCGAGCAGCTCTGCTGTTGCAAATTAAAAGTGTGTTGTGGTCAGGAAATGAAAGCTACAATGTCTCTTTTGAACAAGTCGTTTATCAAGAGAAACATCTATCAAGCAGTGACTTGTCACATTGATCCTCTAAAAGTTAGGTCCGAAGTGGAAGCTGCTTTGATGTTTTTGATCGCAAATTTATAAAATTGAGAAAGCTGGAGAGAGTTGGACTGATTTGCACTTAAAAATTGCTCTGCTCTGGGCATGAAAAAGTCAGCAAGTATCTCTGATATAAGAACGGGTAAACTAAGGAGGTATTGGATCTTACACCTAATTTTTATTTTCACATGGAAACCTCAGCTTTGCCACACAGGCAATTTCTTTTTATGTTTTTAAAGATCGTGTCTGTATGACTCCCTCTCTGCATTATTTTGGGGATATTTTCTTGCTTAGGAATACATCTGTTGCTTCCAAATGGAACCTTTTTTTGTTGTCTTTCTGATGGTATTTTTAGGGTTCTGCTTGAGAAGGCAATTTTTTTCCTCTCCTCTGAGTCTTGTTTCTTCTTCTATTTGTAATTTCAGTTTCCACCTCTCATCCCTGTGAAGCAAAGTTTCTTTTACTGCCAAAGTAATGTTTATTGCAAGTAAGGTACATTTGAAGGTATCTGTTTGCACAGCTTAAAACATGTTAAGAGTACTGCTAAGTGTGTCTTCCCCATCCGATTCTCTTTTTCTGTCCATTTTTAGCTCATGAACCATGCTTTCATTCTCAACAGGAGCAGTGTATTTCAAATTGAATGTAAAGTTGAGGTTTCAAGTAAAAAAAAAGACTAAAACAAAGTCTAAAACTGATCTTTTATCTTTCTCTATTTTCATCCATCTAAATTGTTTAGCAACTTCACTAAAAAGTTTTTCATTTTGCATAAAGTTTGTGTTTGGATTATAAAGGAATCTCTTTGAAGAAACAGGGTTTTGATGTTTGGTTGTTGTTGGGTTTCTATTTTCTTTTCTGTGCTTTTTTTTTTGGCTAGAGTATGAGTGAAATCTTCCTTAAAACAGAATGCTTTGACTTCTTTTCTTCAGTGTCATAAATGAGACTAACACTGCTTATGAATACTTGATAGAGACCCATTTGAAAATAGGCAGCAAACAGCAGCGTGGTGGGAGTTTTGGTGAGTGTTATAGTTGCTAATTAATCATGTTTGAAATGAAGGAATCATAGCATGGTAATAAAGGCTCATTGTTGTTTGATGTTTGTAACAGGATGTGACTCCTACATGAATCTGGTGGGTTTGGAGGTTTTGTTGTTATTTCCTCCCGTCATAATAAGATACCTTCACTACTAGATCAAATTGTTTTTATTTATTGCAACATTGCGAAGGTACAGGGATGTTTGCTTATCGTAGCAGCATTTTAGAAATATGAAGATTGTATTGTTATTGATATTTTCATTATACAGTTCATGGAGAAAAATGACTAGTCTTATGTCATTAGCTGTTCTTTAAGCTTTTTTTGTAGTTAAGCAGAGCCAAACATTTTTTGTGGTTTATTTTCTTGATATAAAAAACCCTACAACTTTTTTTCTTATAATTGAAAAATGGCACTTGATGAACTTTTGTGCCCTACTTGCTTATGCGTCTGTAGTAAGGGATAGCAACTAAAAATATATTCCAGAATAGTTTGTATACTTGCGCTTTAAAAAATGAACTGTAAAACACTTGGATGGTGTTTTTGTTTTCTTGGTTTTGGTTTTTTTATGGCTCTTATTAGGTATGTCATCTTTGGGCTTTATTTTTCACCTCTCTAACTGCTATATATGATGGAGAAAGAATCTCTTTCAAACTACAAAGCTTTAGCTTCAAAATTTAATAAGGCTATTTTATGCTGCATGAACAAGGTTTGGAATCTGCTGTTGTTTAGGTGCTCTGTTTCTTTTTAAAATATAATTCCTAGTGGGGAATTATTCTGTATGGTTCCTGTCAATAAGTTTATTCAATGAATGCATACTAGAAGCATTGAATATAATGACTGATCTTTCTGTAGTCTTAATCATCAATTAATAGGCTTATCTGCTTGTTAGGAGTGGGTTTAATGGTACAGAATCAGCATGAGATCTGTCTATATGAAACACTTGTATGTTGTTTATGACAGACTGAGTTTTGATCTTGCATCCCAGATCTAATAATAGAAATATTTGGCTCTTTGCCCTCAATCAATATATCTGTTAACAGAAAAAACTTCACACAATACTTTCATAAAGTGCTGGATGTATTGATATAGAGTTGATAAATTTAATTACTGGGGTTTTACATTGATTCATTGATCTTATGATTGGAGGAAATTATTCTTCAGACATTTCTGAAATATTGAGGAATATTGTATGTCCATAAAGCTTGATTAATTGATAAATCAGCACTTTTTTTTTTACCTTTAAGTTATTGATAAGGCATAAAAATAACTGTAAAAAGAATTTGAAATAAGCTAATTAGAAATTCTCACGTATTACTAACGGAACAGATGAGAAGCAGTACTACGGAGTTGAGAAAAATGAAGTTTGAAGTGGAATTGTGGCTATGGGCCCAATCCTTAGCTGGTGTAAAAAATATTTAGCTTTAAAAGATACATTAATTTACAATTCCCAGAATCTGGACCACTATGACTTGTTTGTTGTTTGTTTTGGTTGTTGTGGCTTTTTTTTTTTTTTTTTTTTTTTTTCTCAGTACTGTTCTTTGAGTCATTGGAAGCTGTTTTAAATTAGATATTATGGATGTATGGAATTTTAGATAAGCATCTGATCTGAAATGAATAGTATAGCTATAAAAGCAATTTGAAGAGCCGTAAATTCAGGATTGCGTATCCCTGATATTGTTGCAGAGTATTAAAATCTTGCTGCTAGAGATGCTATCCTCTAAGTGAAAACTTATCTTCCGTATGGGAAAGATGACTTCAGGGAACTCTCAGCTGGGAAAAGGCCCAGAGGGGTTTTTGTTGTTGTTGTTGCTAAAATAATAATTAAAAAAATTCCAATGCATAGAATTAGTTACAGGGATATTTTCCAGGTGAAAAACCTTACGGGAGTACTTGGCTCCATTTTGGTGAGGTATGTGACCTTTTCACCCTATGTCAATGATATTTTTATAGAGTGTGTGAGAAATGCAAGTATCAAGAAAATTCCTTAAAATCATTAAATTTTTATTTTTTCTTAAAAAAAAAAGAAAAAAGAAATCTCTCAATCGAAACAACATATACATCTCCCTTAATGAAACTGATGAAACTGTATTCCTTTTAAAGGATGGTAGCTAATAGAGAAAAACAGAGAAAACCACTTGCTAGCTGTTACTGTAGGTTTGACAAATACAACCTTACCCTTCAAGGAGCAGAGGATCCTACACTGGAGATGTAATGGAGGTCAAAGGAAACCTCAGTCTTTCAGTCCTTTAATAATTGTACCTGCCATCCCCTCGACTGGCATGTTAAAGAGAAGGCATATATATATATATATTACGTTTCTTAGAAGATAATTTGTATTTGCAGCAATCTACTATGCACAAGTGAACTTCACTACTCTTCCTTCGAAATACTGGTTGGGGTTGGCCCTGTTGTGTGACAAGTGAATGAAAATGGAAAGAGAAATAGTTGGTCAGTCTTGGTTACCAAAATCTTGAGAAACTGAGGGAGAAATTGGGCTTTGACAGGTCAGTCCGAGAATGGGAAGAATATGAAAAAGTGTAATCTGCAGAAAGCACCACTGATTAAGGGCACACAGAGATGTCTGCAGTGATGAAAATGTGGAGTCTCTGCTTTCGTTTTGCCGAGCTCTGTTGCTAAGAGGTATCGGCACACACAGAATGGTAATAACAGTATTGTGTGTCTGTTCCGATAGTGCTTGGAACGGTACCTGTCAAACATATCATAACACTCAACTAGCTCTTTAATCATATAAGCAACACTCCTTACTACAAAAGCTATTGTATTTGTACAATAGAAAGAACAGCCATACATTATTTGAATAACGGACTAAAACTTTGCTCTTAAAGCCATTTTTCTGCAGAGGGGAAAAAGTTTCATGTGTCTTGGCTGTAATTAAAAATAATGCAGCTTTGGATGACGGTCATGCCACTGGCTAATTTTAAATTTTTTTTTCTATGATAGTCTATTAAGTGTGTAGTCTGATATGCCATGAAATACTGAAATAGCAATTACCATTCATATTATTTAACTGTAACTTAGAATCTCCCTTCTCAGTTCTTTTATAGTGTAGCTACTGCTCGCATGTTGTTAAATTTCAAATACCCTGAAAGGTATGTGGACAAAATACTGAGATGATTTTGATATGATAACAAACTTTGGTGATGTAAGTACGTTTTGTTCCAGATCCTTTGAAATTGTGTATTGCCTGGACTTTTTGTTGTCTGTTTTTAACCCTTCTGTATTCTACTTTTAATCTGTCCTGTACTCTTTATTAAAGCATGTGGCCACCTTCTGTAGATAAATTGCTCCATGTACGAAGATGTATGGCACAGTTTATTTTGTGTGATATTTTAGAATGTGTGCATGTGTCAAGCTGGTTGTAGATTGGTGATGATAAATTGATTTGAGTAATATGTATCTTATTTGCACCAATACTTTAGCAGTAAGAGTATACTGTGGTCAAACTTCATGAACTAAGATAGCAGTCTCACATCTAATTAAGCAGGATCTGAATGAGTGACTTTCTGATACAGGTCACAATTGAACTTTTTGTTTTTCTTCTTCAGTGTGATAAAATGCTTAAGGGACACAGTAAGGCATGTTTGCGTAACTCCTGCTAATCTGAAGGGAATTTGAGAATGAATATTGAGAGGAGATGGAAGAAAGGGCTGAACCTGGTGGGTCACAGGGGTTTGTGGCAGGAATGTATCTTCATGTTTTCGTTCAAGTTGGTTTTGGTGGTTTTTTTTTTTGTTTTTTTTTTTTTTTTTAAACTGATTTAGAATAACAACTGTTTGCCTTTTAATGTGTTGGAAATCCGTATTTTCATCTGAGAATTTTTCTTTTATGTCTCCTCCATTCTAGCATACAAGCAAGTCATTAATAAAAAGACATTTATACAGTGAGCTTGAATTATCATTTAATTAAACTGAAAACTGTAGTGTTGCAAAGACATTCCTAGACAGTACAGCTGATTTTGTGTGCTTGTCTTCTGGAGACACAGTGAGGGGAAGAGCCAACAATTATTTTATATTACTGAATGACAGCAGAGGGTATATGGGAATGATAAAATTATATGCAGAAACTATTAATCCATGACAATAGTATCAATATCAACATTTAAAATATTATGAACTGGTAGCCCTACTGTACAAACTGCTGTGATAGCTGTGCTTTTAGGTGAAAGTAGCTGTCTATATGCCTTATGGCTCAGTGTGGTCATGTTGAAAGTATGAACCTTCTCATCAGAGATTCTGAGAAAGTGCAGGTTAACATCATCTGTGTTCTTTAGACCTATCTGATTACTTCAGCCTCCTGTGTTGACACAGAGAAAGAAACAGCTAGCTTCTATGCTGGAAGAATAAGGTTTGCAAGCACTGACTGATATTAGGTATCCCATTGTGATACCTAAACCAAATTTTAAAAAATCAAGCATCCTTTTCAAGTTAAACTTGAGAAACAGAGAAAAGAACAGCAAAGATGTTTCTGAACACATTTGAAGGAGCACCATTTACTTTCAAAAGAGATCTTTCCCATCACTTGTGGATAGCTCCACCATGAAGAGCATATCAAAAGATCTCAAAAAAGTAACCATTCTTTTATGTCTTCGGGAACTCAGATGCTTACAAGATTGTTTCTGAGAAAGAAAAGAATTGATCCTATTTTCAGTCCCTTGTTGTTGGCATTTGTGGATCACATGACTATATACAGTAGTGTAGAAATACACTCTCCGTATGTGGATACAATTCTGTTTCCCCTTGCAGCTCTAACATAACAGTGCAATGTGGCTGTATGAAAACTCAGTTTGGACAATGTTTTTATTAATTTTTTTTGCACTCTATGAAATTATTTTATTTGATATACATATAGAGTTTGCTGAAGATCTTTAAGCTTAACAGATAGGACATCTGCATTATTAAAGTAGAGAAATTAAAATAGTCTATGTTTTTATAAAAATATAGACTTAAAGTTACCTGTGGTAATTTGTGAACTGGATATCTCCATTCAGTCAGAAAACTGCTGGATTTAAACATCATCAAATTGAAACCATCAACATTCAGTTATTTTTAATATGGAGGAAGACTATAAATTTATTAGCTCTTCAACTAAATTAACACTTGATTTACAAAATTAAGTGATTTTGTGTTTACTGATGTTAGATCTTTATAAGGCTTTATTATGACTTCATAACTATAGTGGTGCTGGTATTGAGCATACTATAAATAAGCCGATATTTAATTTTAAAGATAATAATTTTTCATGTGTTCATAGAATTTCTGATAATTTTTTATTTCTTGCTCTTTGCCTTCAATAAAAGCTGTAATAAGTATATTTTGGAAACTGTTCATGCTGCAATTAACCTTTCTTAATCATTGATTTTCATTTTGTTCTTTGCCTTTCATTCACTGTATTTCAGACTCCTGTCCTGTGTAGGCATTCTTTATACTACAACACTGATTTATTTTTACACTTTCAGTTTTAAAAACTGTAACGGTGACATAGACCATGATGGGTAACCGTGGTCATCCTATCAAGCAATATTGTTCAGATTACCGGCAGTAAACCCTATGTAATGAGGGACGTGAGGCACTTATCATTATTTGGCCCCTAGCATTTGTCAGTGTGGCAGTCATATCAAAGGCACACCTTAATATGCAGAGAACATATTTGTTGAAACACATAGATCCGTAAATATCAGAAGCCTGTGTTTTCTTAAAGGTAGAGGTAGATAAAATATATCTCACTATGGGCTGTAGTTAAAATATATCTCATCATGTGCTTATAGAGACTGTGAATAAACAGTGCCTTAATGCATGACATATTTTAAAGTTTTCACTAGTTAGAAATATTCAGTTATAATGGGATATGTTATCCATATGGTACAGAATGACAAATTGACACTAGTATTTGTTTGGAGTAATAATTTTCAGTGCTAAGTAAGGAAAGGTGTTTTATTATTGAGTAATTAGCAAACACCATCCCACCCGTGCTTCCCCAGGATGTCATCTGCTTAGAAATTGTAGAATTCACTGCTTTCATTCATGACAGGCAAGTCCTTTTTGGCTAAAGTGACTGTTCCTCTCTGTTTCAGAGCATTACAACAGCTGCAGTTTGAGCTTGAAGGGTCTGAGTGGCTGAGATAACATCACAAATAGTATTGCATCTCAGAAAGTGTAATTCAGCTTTCCACTTTTGGGTGCTTGGTTATCAGAGGCACTGAGTCCCTGCAGTTGACTTTGGATATGCAGGTGTGCAACAAATTTTAAAGGCTAGGTGTTATAAGGAATTTCCCCAGAAAATGGTAGGCATTAGCTTTGTTTGTACTTCTTAAGGGCTCCAATCTCCCTCTTGAGGTATTAATGCTGTATGATAGAAGAAACAGAGCTTTTGATTTTTCCTGGCAGTTGTAAAAATACATTTTAAATTCATCAGGACAAAAATACATGCATTAATAAAGGTATAAGGAATGACTCATTCCTGATTTTGCTCAGAGGAAACTTTAAACTCTTCGTAACCGTGTAGATATTCCAAGGAGCAAAATGCAGAGTAGATGATGCTGTTCTAATTGCAAAATCTTCCTCAGTTATATTCTCCCTCCTCCTGATCCTTCTCCCTTCCCCCTCCCCCTCATGGCTTTTTTAAACAATTATGGGTATTGTGCTCCTTAATGGTGCGTAGTTACTGTAAAGATAGATGTCCTCAAATAATGAGTTTCTAATAATAATCAGAGGCACTCAGATTAAACTGGTTTTGTATAGAAACCTTACAGTATGAAAAGGTACACCTAAAATCCTGAGATATATTTACAGGAGCTAAGCCTATTTACAGAAAACTAACCCAATTTTGTATCTGTACATGTGTGTGCGGTGGGGGCAGTAGAGGTGTATTGTCACTGTGTGCCTGCATTTTTGTCCACCCGCTTTAAAGACTTCAGAAGATTTTTTTTTTTAGTGTGGATTTCTATTTTGCTTTCTACTAACAGAATATGTTTTAAAATCACAACATACTAATTAGCTTCTGTGTTTACACTGGAAAGCTTGCATCCCTTCAAGTGACTTTTACCTGCACTCTTCTTTCGATCTGTTGCTTCCCCCACCTCCCATTCCTCCTCCCCCACTCCCTGTGAGGTTTATTACATTAGATTTGTTGCTTTCTTCCTTGTTCATAAGTTCTAAAGGCAAGTAAATGAAAGTGATAAGTACAATAACAGGTAATTGTTACTTGAAAGAGTCGTTACTGTATTGGTTGGGAATAGTATCTTTCCTAACAGGTACTGAATCAGCAAGGCTGTACAATAAAAAGAGCAAAAAAGTTTAACTTATTGTTTAGAAATACATATGCCATTTAAATGGAAACAAACCCCCAAATCTCCCACATACCTTTTGGGGTTTGGAGAACAAAAGCTTACTTGTACGCTCCAAATTCCCCTGGGCCTTAATTTGCAATACTATTATTTAAGCCTGGCTGATACAAACCCGTTGCAGAGAAATAGAATCTCTCCTTCCTGGCTTTTCAAAGCCATTCTATGCCCTCTTCTCTCTGCCTACCTGCATCCCCCAGCACTCCCCCTCTTCTTTCCCAGCCTCTTGGTCTCACCCTGCCACTGTGAAACTCTTTTGTATTTGAAATGTAGTAAACAGAAAAATAGTGAGCTTCCTAAAACACAAAAAACTGCTATTCTGCATGGTTTTACTGACATCTCTACCAACACATATGCAATTCTATCTTCTGACTAAGATCAAGGCTCTAATCACTTTAATATCTGTTGTGTCCTCTACCAGGTGACCTGTAGTCATTTATTGTAAAGATAAGAGCCCCTGATATAATAAGTTATTTCTTCTCTAAGTCGGATCTTATAGAAAATAGTAACCATAAAGTGAGGAGAAACTTGTACCCACTGAACATGCTCCTGGGGTGCCAGGCTCTCTGGATCTCATATCCTGGGTACAGTACTGGCATTGTCAGATGCTCAGCTGGAAGCTGTTCTGGAACAGAACTGGGTTTGGGTATAATCCCTAACAGCTGAGAGTAAATGCCTGTAAAAACAGGCGTCACTGTAGCTTGATGCAGCATTGAGCACTACAGCTGTATTTATTTTGCTGTTAATAAAATGGCAGCCTACTTTGTCATTAAGAGGCTTGTCTTTTTGAAATAGCAATTGAGGTGCAGTACTGAGTGTTTGAGTTAGTGGAAAGAGCTAAGAGATAGATGAACTGCATTCCTGGCTGTGGGTGGAAGGATGGTGAGTAATGTGTGCCTCGGCATGGTATCTGCCAAAAGCATTTTTTTCTCTTCTCATCCCCCCCACCCCTCTTTGCTGTTCTAGTTTTGAAAGGTGTAAGGTATTCTGATAAGCAAAGGGGGGAAAAAAAAGCAAAAGGGAGAAACGCTTCCAAGCAAGTCATTATGGCACGTCTCAATGACCGTGCCCCACGCTTAATTTAATTAGAAGGCAACTGCACTAGAAAACTGGTCATTTTAGTTGTATTTAATGACTGGTTCTCTTCTACCCCCACTCAGAACCGATTATGTGCCACATTGTATAATGTAATTTCTATAGGAAAGTTAAGTATGGATAGGTATTGTGTAGTTGCAATAATGAAGTTTTCATGAAAGATATTAACTTATAATTTAACTCTGCTTTTAGAGGTGAAAATAACTATTTTTCTTCTGGCGTTTCTTTTTTTGCTATATCAAACAGAAAAAAAACCAGTATCAAATTGGGATATTTTCTAAATGTTTTAAGCAAAAAAACTGACTGCATTGTAAACAATATGTTCATTATGTGGTAAGAAGGCACTGAAGAAAGTGAAACCTTGTACATGCATGTTTCTTATAGGATAACTATTTTTAGGAGGGATTGCTGTTATTTTGTAATATAATTTACTAGCGTATGGTTTTGGAAATTGTATAGGTTGTTCAGTGCGGGATTTCCGGCAAGAAAGTTTCCTAGTTAGCTGTAATAAGACTTAACTTGCTGTCGGTAGTAAGATAATAAGGACAAAAATAATGTATGATAGAAGAAAAAAATCTATCCATTTACATTTGTCCACTAAGTTCCACTTGGAGATATGTTTGTTGGGCTGAGCTATTTAGTGTTCTGTGGACTGTGTTTCAACTACTGTATGATTGACTAGGTGTATTAGAGCTTTTTACTTGCTGCCAATGCAAAATTTGACCCTACTTTTACCCTGAGATGTTTTTGCATTTAAAAATATCTACCTTTCATGAGTGCTCTGCTGAGTGATAAAAAAATTCGTTGTTTTTGTTTGTGGGGTGTCTCTATGTTACAGTAAGAGTAACTTACTGAACTGATATTGAATAGATTTTATTTTCTTATGTTGATTCCAAAGTTCAACTAAGGGAATTGATGTATCATCTTAAAATTTTAAATCTAGATTTTATGCAGTGTACCAAAGCACCCATGAGCTCATTAAGCAAAGACTTTTTAAATTATATCTTGTGTTTATGCATGTATTTATACTTGACAGGAATCCTTTAGAGATTTGGTTTGCTGTATCAATGCTTACAGTGTATTAGAGTACATAAAATATGGTAGAGATGTCAGTAAAACCATGTGGAATAGCAATGTTCTGTGGTTTAGAAGCTCACTATTTTTCTGTTTATTACATTTCAAATACAAAAGAGTTTCACCGTGGCAGGGTAAGACCAAGAGGCTGTATTTACAGATCTAGTGCTGGTAGCTTCCGCTGTGTTTTAGTAGTTGCTGAACCGTTCCTTGGCGAGACATCCAGCCTCTAGAGGGCACAGCAGTAATCTCCACTGCCAGACCCTCGCCCGCGCCAAGTTTTAGTGCTGGCACCTACAAAGAGAATTCCACTTGTGTTGCATTAAAAAGTCTCTATTTTCCTCATTATTACTGGAGTTTTGCTAGAGTAACTGAATTCCTTTTCTTTTTCTTCTTTAGTCTGGGGAATATTTCTGTATTTACTTTTTTTTTTTTTTCTCCAGTGGTGATCATTATGAAAGTCGACTCAAATCCATTATATTGCTGAGTTGCAGATATTTCTTCATCTGGTAGAAACACTTCTTCAGGTATACACTGCTCTTTGCTGTAGTAAAGACTACAGAAGTCAGCTCAGACCATTTGAGACCTCCACTATTAGGTACTAAAATTTCTTATGCACTAAAATCTGGATAATAAATAATCCAGGTGGGGTTAAACCCAGTTAATGCTACTCCAGTCGCATAGGTTCAATTGCTCAACCGTTTTCTTTTGCAAGATGCCATATTACAGTTTTTTATTCTCCTATAGATAAATGTTACTAATGTTGATATTTATGTGAAGTCATACTTGTTCTCCAGTTCGCTGTGATTCTCTAGTATATCACTATCGGCAATCAGGTTTTCAAGAATTCAAATAATTCTGATGGTCTGCTTTGAATTTTCCTTAGATCACCTCATGTAGAACAAAAAAATCAAGTGTTCCTGGATTTGATGCCAGGAATAAAGACATGCCCCAATCTGTAGTTTAGTCTTGTTCTAAGTCTTTATGTTTAGGGAGAAATGCATGTTGAAGAAAAATACGTTGCAGAGTGTCATTAACCACATAGACAAGTTTTCTTAGTAGTGGTATAGGCTGGACATTTTCTGCTTGAAAAATTGCATGAATACAGCATTTTAGCTACGTATTTAATGATGAGTGACAGAGTTTTATGTTATTGTTGGGTTTTTATGTTTCTGTGCAACTTAAAAATGGAGGAAAGTTGTGGTCCTGTTTATTTTGTAGGTCACCTTGCTATGTTCCCTTTTCTTCAAAAAGAATTAGAAGTTGTTTGGTTTAAGTGTTTGAAGTGTATGGTATCTGCTTTATGGGTGGTGCTAGACCAAATTTTGTTGGAGTGGTTTGACAACAACCTGTGCACAGTTTGGAATATTTAGATAGTATGTTCCCATATTGAAGCAATCCCATTTCCAAAGTTTTTCATTGCTTTAAAATGTCCAAGAGTTTTTGTTAGTCTAAGAATAATGATAGTTTATGGAGATGCAGGGGGAAAATTTCCAAGACAGATTAAAATCTGTGGAAGTGCTACATCAAACCTTTATGTCTTCATCACCTGCGACCAACAGACAGTTAACTTACTGGAGAAATAACTGTGACATTGTTTTGTGATTCATCTAATCCACTTTTTCCCACGGGGCTGAGACCATCACTAGAGTATCACTTCAACCTTGGCACGCACCCAGGTTTGCCAACTTGGTTCGTCATTCCATGCTGTAGGGTGGAGTTCTGCAATAAAACTGCCCAATGTACAGAAACCTCAATGAAACAAGGAGGTGTTTTGCTTGGAGGGTGTCATGGTCAGCTCCTTTACAAACCTGATCTCTGTAGGGTTAGGTGTACTCTTAGAATAAGCTTCTGCTGTCATGGAAATAGGCTGGAAATATAATCAGGGTATCTGTTCAGTCTTAAATAACCGAATTTTTTTATGACATAGTTGTTTACACACATTGGCCCTGCTGTTCTGCCTGAGAAGGAGCATTCTTTTTTTCTAACTGCTGGTAGAGGATCGGTATTGTCCAGTATATCTCTTACTTTTGTCCTCCAAACCCAAATATCCTCAGCCTTTCTCTTCCACCCTGTCAACTTCATTGCTTTTACAGCTAGTTCTAAAAGCCAAAACAAAATAAGGCTTTATTGAAGTTAGTGGGGAAGCAAGCAAGTCCTAGAGCCAGAAATGCCTGGGTGCCAGTGGGATGCCTGATGGAGAGCCTCTGCCCACGTTACCTGGGGCATCGTGGTGGCAGGGAGAGCTGACTGACTCTTAGATGGTTCAAAATAGCAGCAATAAATGAATATGATGTGAATGTACTGTTTATAGGATTTAAAAGAAAAAAGAAAGTTATATTGGGAAAATAATTCAAAGTCAATTTTCATGGGGAATAATAAAGCACCAAGCAAGTCCAATGTAAACTGAATGACAGGTCACTGACTTTGATTGCTGGAATGTATGTATCATGTCTTTTGTCTGAATTTAGAAAAATGTGAATTTTGTCCTTGTGGTAGAACATTGTACCCCTTAAACGTAGGATGGGGGGAAGAACAGCAAAGGATGGGGTTTTTTTCACTCCTTAACGAATGAAAGCATGAGCAAAGCCACCTTGATTTTACAATTCAGGCTCCAAATCATTTTTAATAGACACTAAGTTATAAATCATCTAAGCAATTACATGAACACAGAAGGAGTGGGGCCTAGCCTCAGCTTCAGCCCCAGATGTTTCTTGACTTCAATAATGGCCCAGCCCAGATATTTACAGCTTAATTTCTGGTCATGTGCACTTGTCCATAAATGGTTCCTTTTCCATTTCCAGTTCAACAACTGAACGACTTATAGTAGAGCATGATTCAAATTTGCATCATGGCAAAATGTGAATCAAGACAATTTGCCTTTGAAAACTTTCAAGTCCATTTCCAATATCTAAAATGTAAGGTAACTCTTGAACAGAGAATGATAGATTGGCCCCCTTTCAAATGGTGTGCTCTTCATTTATTTGTCTATAGTTGTATATCAAGTCTGGCTTTATCCATTCCCATTTAGTGTTGTTTTATTTTTGTTTGTTTTTTTTTTTTTTTTTTTTTAGCTTTGCTGCGGTTCTGAGCAGAGACTTTTTTCCCCCTACTTTTAATGTTATGCCATCTAGCATGACTTGCATTGCAAGCCAGTGCATCTAACCTTGCTGCTCTCTCCTTTCCTGTCCTGCACACTGCTCCTCCCAAACAGCCCAATACTTGAAACTAAACAAATTGAAAATAATGATTAGTAACCATCTGCTGTGCAGAAATTCCATGTACAGCAGTTAACTCCATTTTACAAAACAACTTCAATCTAGTGAATTACAGTGCAGTTCTTGGTGGCAGCAGATAGCAACAAGGAGTTTCAAGTTCCTCTAGACAAGGCAGTTAATGTAGGGAGCATTATGCGGAGTCATTTGGTTGTGTTGGCATGGTGGGGGGATACTTGTGCCATCAGACAGTTCAGTGTAATGCATTTGAAACTAGAGAGAGTCTGACCATGGCCTAATTGTTTCATCTGATTAAAAAGGGGGCTGGTCCATAAAACTGTGTTGACAGGCGATCTTGCGAATCTGTACCTTTTAGTTTGGTTTTCTGTTTCTGCAGCTGAGTGCAATATGATGAACATGTTTGTCTTTCAGTCATTTCTGCGTGACTTTCGGAGAGTCCAATGAAAACCTCAACCAAAAATTAGGTTGTGTGGCTGATCAAAGTATACTGAAAAAAAAAAATAATTAATCGTAGGTTTTCTATTGAAGAAACTTTTATTGATACAGAACTGTAACAAGAGGCACTCTAAAAAGCGATGGACTGCCAATCAGCAGACATTCAAATAATGACAGACTACGATGTAATATTAAAATAAGCATCATTATTATCTGTGTTTTTAACTAATTTTCAATTATTTGAGTTCAGGTTTTGATTGTGTGTAAAGAAAGTTGCTTAAAATGGCCAGTATATTGAGTTCAAAGGACCCATTCAGTTCATAAATTCTCTGGTGTCTACTGGATTTTTCATCAGGGAGACTTCCAATAAAAATGATCTATTTTAGAAATAATATTGTTTAGTAGGTTGAAATGTGGTGTAATAAAATTAGACCTTCAGTCTTCTAAAGTTACTACTTAGATGGCACCCTTGGGATGGTAAAATGGCTGTATAAGCAGATGAATCAGACAGTTTCACTGATGGATACATTTGTCAGTCTCTGTTACAGATATAATATATTCTTATATCTGTAATCCTGACACTGTTACATCCAAATGAAATCAACATGAGGTTGTCATCTTTAAGCAAATATGTTAAGTGTTGTCTTTTGTGCTTTGGATTTGAAAGAAAGGGGCCCAAGGGAGCCAGCATCATGCAAATGGAACAAATCCCATTTCTTCTGAGCTGTGCTGTTTCCCCCTTCATGGCAGCTGGCTGTGTTATCTTTGTGTGTTTCTCTGAGTGCTGACAATTCTTTCAGTGATCTAAGTTAGGGCACATTAGAAAGTGGAAGCAGCTGTCTGTCGTTATACTGAGAGACGTGTTTGCTCTACTGCAAAGATGAAGGACCATGAATCCTTGACACACTCTCTCCCCCCTCCCCCTTTACTTTCCAACATGATCAACATTCAGACGCACAGATTGTCTGCTTGGACAGTTTTTTGTTCTGACTGACAGCATCTGGCATAGACAAATTTAAAAATACATAGCATGCCATGCTTGGAATTGGAACATCCCTTCTTTATTAATCTTCTCATTTAAACCATTCATTTACATTTCAAGAAAGGTTACAGCTTGATGTGGTTGAAACATTTATTTTAAATGAATAACCTCCTAATGAAATACCTTGAATGAGCACCAAACAGTCAGTGTTTATTAAAAATTACATCTGATTAGTATGGCCTTGGAACTGTAGTGGAGACATAAGATTTCTCCATTGTCTCAATCCATAACTAAAAAAAAAAAAAAAGAAAAAAATGCTTAGCATGTATAAGTGTAATCTTTTCTTTTAAAACCACAGAGCTAAATGACAGTAGTGTTTTCACTTGCCACCCCCCATCATTTTCAAGAGTACTGTGTTATAAAGGAGTAGCCTTTAAAATGATGTTTCTGTAATTAAATCTGGTTTTGCTGGAACAATACATTTAAAGGAAATGCCTAAAAAGAGCATTGTTTTGTTTTATTCTGCTAAGGCATTTGTGATTTCAGAGACAAGATGCTTTATGATTTGATCAAATCTGAAATCCCATAAATATTTTTTTCTACTGGGAAGTATTCACATATTTGTATACAGTACTTTACTAGTAAAATAGAACTGAAATGGTGGACCACCCACCAAAATGTTTATGCACATGCACATATGCACATGTACATTCTGTGCACTCTCATCTTCTTGATCCAGGTTAGCAATGCAGACATGCTTGTCTAGCATTTATGTAAAAATAATATGAAAATTGGCTATACCACTTAGAATATGGACTTGAGTCCATGAAGGGAGGGGGAAAAACCTCTTCTTGTACAAGGCATTTTAGATGCTTTATTGGATTGCAGCTTTAACTATTTGCTGTACGTTAAAAAAAAAAAAATCTTCCAGAAGGAGTTGTGGGGGGTGGGGGGGAAGCCCAGTGTTATAATAAAATAGAGGACTGTTCAAGTGCTTGGCAGTAAATATGTAAAACAAGTATCCTGGCTTATTTGGAAAGGAAAGAGAAGCTGTAACAGGCAGGCTCAATTAACAATTGTAAGCAGGAGAGGACTTGTATTTGTTCGGTAAATGTAGGAGAGGTCATTTGCTTTAGGATAAAATCTGACAAATTTCAGTTTTAGACATAAAGGCTGAAATAAATATGACAAAAGATTTTCAGTTGCACATCAAGCATTTTGTATTTGCAATGGCCATCTACATTTTTTCTCAGTGAATAGATTTCTTTTTTATTAATGTTTTCCTGAATAATATGTTCTTAAATAAATTGACTGTGAAACAAGCATTTTGGGACAATAGGAATTTTAATACAAGCTCAAAATATAATTTTGCTATTTAAAATGCCTAATCTATTTTTCTTTTTCTGAAGGAAACACTAAGATGATAAGTTTTCAGCACATCTTTTACTATGCTAGTTATGTGTAGTCTGAGAAGTGAATTCAAATTTTATTTTAAATGAAATCACAGCTTTTCCCCCACAAACTGTTCTATTTATGTGATAAACTTCTATTTTTCTTTCTTTATTTTTTTAATGGCTAGTTATAAAGGCTTGCACAGATATGCATCTGTAAGCGAACTGGGAATAGGTTAGAGTACACAATCCCCTGGTGTAAAAAGCAAGGTTTAGCAGTAATGCTTTTAATCTGGACTTGTAGAGGATTCGGGAGCATCCATAGATCTGCTTCAGTAATTACCATACCCCAAGTGGCACTGGAAGAGACATTTGCCTAAAAACTTGATGTCTTCATTACACTGTTTACATTTTAATTAGAAACATGAAAATTAGTGATTCATATGGACAACTGTAGTTTAAGTGGGTTTGCTCAGCATCCAATAAATCAGAGGGGGAAAAAAGGAGGGGGGTGGGAGAAAAAAAGGCAACCCCACAACCTGCATCTGCAAGCAGCAAACCCTCTCAAACCTTATAGTTGTAATAAACAGTTTACTAGGAATCATTCATGAGGATAATGTGTTGGTATTAGAAGCTGGTTAAAATGTGGTTTGTATTTTATCAAAGAGGAAATTTCTATGTAAATCAGAGACCGTTATTTTAAAGGTAATGCTAATTGCCCTTGATGTTACATGTATGTGATTGGCGTGTGTGTAGGATACACATTTGTATCTGCGTGTAGCTTCTGCGTGAACATAAATACGTACTTTGTAGCTATATTAAGGAGAAGAATTGGTGTAGGATTATTTTGGCAGTGCTGAGCACTACGTATGGCTTCAGAGCAGCCAGTTTAGCCCGTTTCAGTATGTCCCCATAAATACATGTAAACATTAGTACAGCTGCACACAGAGATGCATATATACAGATACACGTGTGTGCGTGCGCAGAGGCGGGTAAGGAGATGTGGATCATTTCCGCCTGAATTTTGCGTGTACCTGTCAGCAGCAGTGGCCTAAAACCGTTCAGTGCAGGAGTGATGGAGGGGAGCAGCGGTGGCTGTCAGCGCCCCTGCCTGAGTCAGCAGCATGTCCCGGCGGTGGCGGGCGGCAGTCACTCACGCAGCGCTGCCCGGCCCTCCCCGGGGGCCGCCGGCCTCCCCCGCCCGCGGACAGTGACCCCTCGGTCTGGCGCGCTCGAGATCCCGGATCGCGCCGCGGCCGCCTGCGAGTGCAAATCCCCGCTCCTGCAGCAGGGCTGGGATTCCAGCTAATGACTCAGAGATACAGAGGGTCAATGCACTGGTGATCTGGAGTACTGAGCCATTGCACCAGCTTAGTTGTACTTTTTCTCTTTTTTTTTTTTTTTTTTTCCCCCCCCTCCTTCCATAACTTACTGTCTTACTCGCCACGTTTCCACCCCCATTCCCTTACGATAAAAGTGATGATATGCAAAACTGTGTTTCTTCTTTTAAGAATACTTAATAGGTCATATTTCTTCAGATTTTGGTTTGATCTACTTGATTTAAAAAAAAAATGTTTTGCTTAGGGGGACATGGGAGAATTGTTTTCTACGCTATTAACTTCGTGTTACGTTAGTTCCATATAGGCTGTTTTGGACATTATGCAAACAATACATGGTTAGTCAATTTTTTTGAATGGGAGAGCAAGTCTTGGTAGCAATAAATAAAAACTTGATTAAATATTAATGTTTGTTTTTTCTTTAACCAAAAATAAGGAAATTTCCTTCTCCGTTGGTTTTTATTGGATTTCTTATTTTGGAATCCTTAAGATTTGTAAGATAATCTTTTCCTATAATTGTCACTCTGCATTCTGTTATTTTATATAAATATATATAAATTTACACCTATATGTTGATATTTTTTCCTGTGTACCTCAGATTTTTAGACATGATGTGATATACCTCAGAGTAAGCATTTTATAAAGATGTTTTGCATTTACCAATGTGAATCACATTTTTGTTCCTTCATTGTTCAAGTGGTGTTTTTGAACCACAGAAGTAAACCCAGGTATGCCTTCTGGCTATTTTAATGCTTTATTGTAAGCATTTCACATGCCAAAAATACACAATAGTGTCTCTTTTTTTGCATTTGTTTTACTGTTAAAATGATGTATCTGTTTAGGTCAAACAGTTTCATTTGATGTGAAGATATGTTTTCCTTTTTCTTGTTTTTTTTTCAAATGTTTTTAGCATTTTCTTTAATTCCTGTTAATGTGGAAGCAATGCAATGAAGTAACTTGGGTGCACACTTTGTAGTGTGATTTACTTAGTGACAGTGCTATGTCTTCATTTGTTCTGGTTTTTCTTTTCTTTTTTTTTCTTTTTAAACACATCTCTTTGGGTCTAGGCATGTTATAAATGTGACTGAACAGAACTGTTAACATCTGCAGGGACAGAAACATGCTGCCTGCTTGTACGTACTGCAAAATTCTAATAGTTTTGTGCTATCTGTTAAATTCAGCGTGCTTTTTTGCATTGTGGCACGGAACAGTTGTGCTGTGAGGGAAGCTGGCTGCCTGCCAGCCATCGACTATGAAATCCCGGGTACCTGAGAGCTTATCAGTTCTTTTGATTTGTAAAAGAAAAAGTGGTGAAAATGTTGGTAAACTGCCATGAAGGTTTAAGGCTGCTGGAATAAGGAGCCGTGTAATCAGATTGGAAAATGGAGCTTGAGATTCTCTGCATGTGAAGCAGTCGCCTGTGGACCTACTGAGATGCTGTGCAAGTGCCCGAGCTGACCACTTTGTTAGCAAATCAGCTTGTTTGCTGCAGCAGCAGGGTAGAATAGGCTAGCCCTTGTGACGGTATGTAACACAGGTAATGCCTCTTGCTTTGCACAATGTAATCAGCTTGCAATTAGCTCACTCTACATTAACCTTCTTGATATTTTCCCTTTTGTAAGACTGTGCACTTTAAACAATTAACTATAGAAAGTAATCCTTCAAGCAAATCAAAGCAATCCTTTAATTTTATCACCCTGCTGAAAAAGTATCAGGTGGTCAACTGGTCTTCATCAGCTGCTGGAAATTCTCAGGCTCACTGTAGCGTGGAGAGGTTCTTTAACCCATTCACATTTAGAAAAATGTCAAGATTTTATATTTCTCACATAATATAATGCTGCATCATGAAACTGCAATTGGAATTGTTTTAATGAAAAGCCTTGGGAGAGCCCTTTCATATACAGGCAGCTTTTACGCTTCTGTTTGTTTAGGTATTTCCATATACTACCTCTCAAAAAGCTTTGATGACACAGCCACTTGTACTGATAATTCCACTGCTTCACCTCCAGTGAACTTGATTCACTAAGGTTGAAGAGAACAAGGCTATCGTTGCTGATCTTCTGCGTTGCTTTTTAATCCTCTGAAATAAAAGCCAGATAATGGTAAAATTTGTGTGGTAGACTTCCTTCTTGGTAGGAGAATGAAAGTTTTAATGCCATTTGTGGAAAATTGAAGTTTCTAGCTAAGAAAAATAAAACTTAAATTAAGGGAGCTGAACATTACATGCCTTGTTGCTATTTGAATGGCTTACCCAGCCGAAAGTTCTTCTGTCTCTTTGATAGTTTTGGATTTTATTACAGGCTAGAATTTTCCAGAGTCATCCGGTAAAATATGTGATTATTGATACCCTCATAATATTGTATAGTAGCAATATGCCTGGTATTTCATGTAAAAGTTTGCTTCTATTTAAATAATTGTTTGACATGCCTTACTTATTTCTAAACTGAAATCACTCAACAGTTATGCTCAGATGAACAAGAACAGTGAAACAATTATACTGACAAACATGTTATGAATAATAGTGCTGTGAATGAACCTTATTCATACTACATTCATGATATCAAAATAAATATTGTCGGTAATTTAAGGCTGTAATAAATAATGATCTGAAACTACTGTCCAGATGTTTTGTTTAGAAGATGTTGGAAATGGTCAGCAGCTGCTTTGCCAACCTCTACAAAAAGTCATTTAATTGAATTCCAGTAGATCAGAGCAATAAACTGAATTTATAATATGTGATCTGCTTTTACCAATGATATCTGTGAAAGCAGTATTGACTGGCTCTGTTAGTCATCTTTTATCTCTCTTTGTAGAATGTGAGCATGTTTTGAAAATACAAAGCCAGATTCTACTAATCATATTGCGTTTGTCATACTTAATGTTGGCTTTGGCTCAGTTCTAATATGTATAAAAATTCTGGAATTTATCTGCACATCTGTTTCTTGTGTGTCCCATTTAAAAAAAACTCAAAAAAACAACAAAAACCCTGCATACATCATATGCTACAAAGATCTACTTTATATTCTTTTAGAGGACAAACTCCATTAGATATGCACTTACTGTACATTGGATTGTAAATCTTACAATTTAATGGTAATTCAGTGAGCAGTTATTGCTTCTGTGGCCTTTTTTCTTTCTTTTTTGTCCCATCTCACTTGTGAAATAGGGTTACCCTTTACAAGTGTCACATCCGTAGATTCATCTTTTGTACTCTATAGTTGTTCCTAGTGCATCATTCTAAGTGAAAAGAAAAATAGGAAGCCAAAGCTACAGGAGGAGCATTGGGGGAGGGAGGTCTATACATAGAAATACAGCATATAGCAGCAGAAAGACCAAGGCAGTTTAGCATCAATCTAACAGATTAAAATTTTGCTGTAAAGGTACATTTTCTTTAACCTCATTCTCATTCATTTTCTCCTACCACTGTAGTTGGCGTTTGAATTCCCAGGAAGCAGAAACGGTGTCTTAATGATAGGAGCCTTTTTGCCTCGCTTACACTGCTAATACTCTTATCCCTTTTCTGATATGAAATACTTTTTGCAGAAACAATATACACATTTGTAAAGAAATTATAAAAGGATTCTCCTTTTGAAGATAATGAGTTCTCTTCAGGAACTGCAGGTTACGTGAAACACAAATGAGCTCTAAGTGGAGGGATTTAAAGTCCTGCTACAGCATTTAATTTCTTGAGGAAAGGAGTTCAGTTCAAGGTTAGCCTGTTATTGTGGCACTGGCAACTACTTCTCTCAATCCTGTTCTTCTGCCAGCAGTACTGCACAAAAGGCAGTCATTTTTATTTAATACGTAGGGAGGTATTAATCACTGCAGTGTTTTGTCGCAAAAATTTGTCTTATCAAATTCATTGTTTCACCACTCATGACAATAATAGGTGTTTAATTACTCAATAAGAGCAGTTTATAGATTCCATTTTTCCTGTTTGCTGGACAAATGGTATTGATTTTGTACTTTGATGCAACATGAAACTGTATTAAACACAATTAGAATTCTAAAGCTGGTAATGTGTATCAGTTATGGTAACTGAGCTTCTTGCTAAGAAACTGCATCTTCCAGATTTTCACTACATTTAAATTCCCAGGAGGAGAAAAGATCTTTAAGGACATTCCTTTTATTGCATAAGCTCTTGATGTCTTTTTTCTTGTTTTTCACTAGCATTTATGCTTGCTACAAACTTTACATATTCAAGACAAATGGTTTATGTAATGTCTTTTCAGTTACATAGTCCCTTTATAGTGGTAATAAGTTGTACAGTTTCCAGCCTACTCAACAATTTTACCATCGTCTCATCCTACCTTCATGCCATACTTATGAACAAGATACCTTTTATGAAAAATAAAAATTATGTACCCCAAGCTTGAGTTTGGACAGTCAAAATTTATGAGGCATGGAAGACAGAAAACTTTTGCTATTTTTCCTAGAGCTCTCAGTTTTCTTGAAAAGATGGCTATTAAGCCACATAAGGGTTTTTCTTTTACTTTCTTTATTTTATTTTTAGGGATGGTTATTATTATACTGTCATTCATGACGTGTTTTTGATGTATCAGTACCTGCATAGACTTGAGTCTTTTCTTTGGGTACAATTTTAGTGGATTTACAAAAGTTGCATTGCCAAAATGATTGTTCATTGCTTCCTTTGTGGTCAGTACATTTTTAATTACAATTCTTTTCTACTACTGGTGCCTTGTGTAACAATTTTCAGTTGGGATTGTTTAATGTTTTCATATTTTGTTTGCTTTTGTTTCCAAAGAGTCAGAATTAAACAGCATGAATTGAAGGTGAGCATACTCAAGTATCTATATCTGAATCAAGAAAAGAAGAATGATTCCTGTCAATGTGCATTCCATTTTACAAGCTTGCTTAAGTAACCAAATCTTATGATATTTGTTATTTGTTGGCTTCAAGCTTCTAGGTAAATAAATTAGATAACATCCTTAGTGTACAATTCCTAGTTTTTCTTCTTCTTTCATTTTATTTCCAGGTTCTACTTGTAGCCTGTATTTTACCTTATTTAGCTAAGGTTGAATATTTCTTAAAAATACCGACAGAATTTGTGAAAAACGTGCCATGATTACAAAATATTTTTGAAGAAAGCATGTTATGGATAGTAATAGCTGTGCTAAATTTTTCCTGCATCTAAACACTTTCAAAGTACAGGTTAAGTAGAGAAAGAAAATGCGTTTAATTCAAATACTCATTGAGTTGTATACGAAGGTGTGGCGTGTGCTTGTTGGGGAGCATGGTTAGTATCAAGAAACATCCATTGTTTAATCACCAGTTTTTAAAGGAAGGCATATTTTTGTTCCCTTTTTTGAGGATCTGGTCATATTGCAGTCTCACAAAATGTGTGTTAACGTACCTATATTAATGATTGTGTTATAATTGTTTCACATCTTTTACAGAATATTCCCTGAACTCTGAAAAACCCCAATTCCTTATTTAGGCTTAGCTTAAGAGCTTCAGTGGGACTACTCATGCTTAAACTTGAGGGCATGCTTAAGCGCTTTGCTGAGTCAAACTTTATACGGGATGGACCTTCTTGTTTCTCCTTTCAGACACATGATTTATTTCCTCTGTGTTCTGAATAACTTGGATACCAATGGCTCATTCTATTGTTTGTGTTTTAGGCAGTGAATTAGGTGTTCTTTGCTTTATGAAAATCAATACGAATTTCAATTACACAAACAACAGGTGAGACATTAAAATTAAAAGGATGCAGGATGCACATTATAATCTGTGGTGATGTCTCGGCTATCCTGATGTTGTCGGAAAATTGAATAAATCTAAGTGAATAATTGAATATATTGTTCATATTTATTTGGATTACTGTAGCACTTAGAGGTCTCAACCAAGATGGTGACCTTGTTGTGCTGGTATTGTAAAAACATGTAGTGAGAGACTGTTCTGCGTCAGAGGGGTTACATTCTAAATAGCTGAGACGCACAAAGGTTAATAGGGACACAAAGAGGCGCTGAAATGTGAAGAGACTTGCCCAAGGTCATATAGCAGGTCAGTGGCAGAGCCGTGAGTTAAGCCTACATTTCTGGACTCCTATGCACTAGATTGCTTCTCCAATGATTAAACTATCTGCCTTTAATAGCTATTGAGGGAAGTAATTGTCTTTGATTTAGCAGGGAATTTTGGGACAGTGATATTTGTCTGCATTTCTACTTGGTTTTTGCATGTCATAGAAAATCTAGAGATATAATTCAATAATATAGGAAAGAACATTAAAAGCATGATTCTAATTTTGCCTCACTTACTGCAAATTTTGCAGATACTTCTAGAGAGGTGGATGCTGTTTCATAGAGTGCTAGCTACAACTGCTGGTCTTTGTTGCTGACTTACACACCTATTTTTGCTTTATGTAAAATCAGATGCAGGGCTAGCCACTTTGATTGGCTCTCAGGGAATAAAGTTTTAATTACTTTGGCCGAGCTGTCCTGGAGCCTGTATCCTCCTTATGACAGTTCACTTCAGAAGCTCCACTGCTTCATTTCAGTAACTTTATTACCATTTGGCTCAGAGATTGCTATTTCGCCTTGGCCACAGATTTCATCAGTTGCCCGGTTCACCTTTGTCCACACTATACTTGTGAAATGACCTGCTCCTTTAGTGCTTGTCAATAGTAAATTGCTGCATCCTTAGTGTCCAGGCTGAAGCACAGTAAAGAACACAACTCTTTATTAAATTACTGGATTTTACACTAATTTTTTTTTGGATTAAACCTGAATATGAAAAGTCTTAATTACCATTTAATACCAAGTAATTAAAGCACTGGCCAGGGTCAACTATATAAAGCGCATCAGTTTGAACTGCCACCTGAGTAATAGGCTTGGTGATATAAAAAGTTCAGCACAAAAGCATGCTCTGCCAGGGTCAGTGCTTTAGCAGCTGTAGGAAGTGCAGTTTTTGCTGTAATTTGGGTCTAACTATTGTATCAAAATAATAATTCGTGAGGTGTGCATGGTTGGTTTCTCCAGTGTGATGTCAGATGAATTATTTGAATTTGACATCAGTTAAATTGGTTTTGTAGGATATATTGATGAGCAAATGGGTTTGGCTCAGATCTTTCCCTAATTTCATTTACATTCTTCAAAATGAGCAATCGAGTAGAGCTTTTTTTCCAGACTTGTTTTCCAGATCAGAATTAAGTTCAGGGAAGGTAGTAATGTACATCAATTCTGTGTCTATATTTTCATCTGTTTGCATACAGTCATTGATTTATTGTAGCTCAGGTGCTGTCTGCACTTTGGCTCATGTTTGCCTGGGAATGTGTGTTTGGGAGTGTGTCCACAGAGTAACACCAAATAGCTGGCTTAATAGCTGTATTTTTATATCCCTGTACATACATCTATATCTATATATATACACACACATATGTACCTCCCAGTATTGTATTCTAAAAGCTTTTCCTGTGCCATGCTTAGCCCCAGAGGCTCTGGTCTGCAGGATCATTCGAAAATTGTGCTGTGTTCACATTTGGTATGGTGGTGTTTTGTTTTGTTTTTTAAACTCTTAACAGTTTATTGATGGGGCCTGAACAAACTGCTGCACCTTCAGAGGACTCAATTAGCTTTTGCCAGGCGCAGTGTGTGTGCAGCAGGCAGCCCATGCATTAGCAATTGCAGGATGGGAGCTATAATGATTTTCACCTACTGACTGCTCTGTGAGCATTAATTTTGACAACACCCTACAAAGTAGGTAAGCATGGTTATCCTCACTTTATTACTGAGCCCACCAGAGGAAGGATTAAAACCTTGATCACACTGGTAAGTGTGTGTGTGCTTAGCTCTAAAACAGTAGGCAGAGCTATTGTTCAACTGGAAGAGCCTTTTTCAGCAAAGTTAAGGAAATATGTTTTGAGCTAATTTTCTAAGTGAGCAGGAGATTTCCATGTCAAAGCTATGTTTTGGGTTTGGGATACTTGATTCTAGCTTAGTTGTTCATACTTCAGCACGCCACTTTCAAATAAACTTCCAATTCTTGTTTTTATTGAGTACTACTATGATTATTTAAGATACAATGGCAAAATTCTTAGCTCTGCTATTTCCAGTGAAGGTTGCTGACCGACTTGTTTTTGCTGTGAATTCACTTCAGTTTTGATGTTAGTGTGGATCAGATGTTTTACTTTGCTTTTTTGTTACTGTTTTTGAATGCAAATTTTGCATTGAATTTTGCATTCTATGTAGTTTTAACACACAAGGTTCTTAGCTGAGATTCAGGTCTCTATTGCGTGCTCCACTTCTCTGTAAGAGCACGTGTGAAGTGGATGCAGTGAAATTCAACAGAGGAGTCAGGAGAAGCAGTTCTCTCTCCCTCTTTTTTTTTTTTTTTTTTTTTTTTTTTTTTTTTTTTTTTTTTTTGCAACATTCTTTGGAAACCATGGCTGTGGCAGCTCACCCATCCATGAAAGGAGCCAATGTGCTCTTCCTCCTGCCTGGCTGGAGGTGAATTCCCCACTGCTCTAGGCAAGCCAAAATTTCCTTGAGGGCAGCTCATGGGCTCCCTCACAGCCTCCTGCACCAGTACTCTCTTAGGCACAGGCTGCTGGCTCTGGGGGCTGCATTCAGGTTTTGCAGGGAGCTGGGATTGATTTCATTCCATCCTCTGTCCTGAGCTGCAGGAATTGGTTGGCATCCAGCTCTACAAATGGAGCACTGCATGGGCAGCTCAGGACCATATTGCACATGGTGCCGTATGGGGCTGGCACAGTTGCTGCTGAGCTCCTGTTCCTTTCTCTCCGGATGCTCATAAAGCTCTCCTTTAATTTGTCAGTAGTGGAGACCACATATTAAATAATAAACAGGAAATCCAACTTCCTTTCTGGTGTGGGTTTTGTTTTTTTTTTTTCTTTTCCCCTAGAGTTTGCTCATGATCTGTTGCTCTTAAGGATAAATGCCCCTGCTAGATGGGAATAAAAACACTGATGTATGTTCATGGGCTTGGAGAGAGTGTTCCAAGCAGTCCCAGGTTTTGTTAACCATATGCCTTTCAGTTTTACTCTTGAAATGGGACCAGCACAGCAATAAATTGCAACTTCACCATTCACATTGTTTCAGGTTCTGATAAGTACGCACAGCAAGCCTAGCTATTTTTTAATATTCCTACTATGATGAAATAAGTTTAGCTGAATGATTCTGGAGAGATGAACAATTTTGGCATACTGAGCAAGGAAAAGGGAACTGTTTGGTACTAAGTAAGTGATTCACTGATTGAACTATAGAAATTATGCCTCAGGCTGTGCTGTGGTTGGACTTTCCTATAAAACTGTGTTCTTTTCATAATATAGCTGATACACATGAAGCAATATAAAAATGTCAGTCATTCAAATTCAGGCATTCATACACACATTTCCAAGAGTCTTACCCTATTTTTTAAGTGCTAAAATAGAGACTGAGGAAAGTTGCTTGAGTAGTACTGTGATCTAGCACACTGTGACTCATGTGGTAGTCAGATGAGATTACAAGGTGATCTTGTATAAGGGTTAAATTTTGAAAAGGTACTGGGGAAAACCAGAAAGGATTTATTAGTGCATTTGAAATTGTTTTCAGACAGTAGAAGATGGATGACACAGCAACAGCTATCCTTTTTACACTGAATCTAGATTTCTGAAGCATGTTCATATTCTGTGGTAGAATCTGTTGAAAATCTGTCCACAGAGGTCCAGATCATTAGAGCTGAAAAACTTAGACTGGAAAAATGAGTGTCATGATAAGAAGAACCCATTGTTTTCCAAGTCTCTTGTTCCAAGACTTAGTTTGACAAGTTCAAAACGGCCTTTCTGTGAATACATGAGAAGAATCTGAAAAATTCAAGCTCAGGTTTTCTCTCTTTAACTATGCTGGTTCTTTACTCTCAGATATTTAAAAAACTAGCCACTGGTTTAAAACTGTTCATAGTGAGCTCTTTGGTAGGAATATATACGTGAAAATACTCTCTACAGAGTTTCCCACCTGCATGCAAACGTAACTAAATAAACAGCAGCAGTGTGGGGTTTGGTTTTTTATGTTCTGGAAAGCTCTCCCATGGACCGACCAACTATGTGACATTTCAGCCTGCTCTGAGAAGGTGAAGGTTAGTAACTGGGAGAAAAAAAAAAATTATGGTAAAGGTTGACACCCAATCTAAATAAATATTTGAAAGCTGTTTAACAATGGCATCCTGTTGAATTTTTCAATATAGAAAACTATTCCGTGCAAAGTAGGGTGCTGAATGCTGACATATTTCCATTGAGTGACATGAGTCCATCTCAGTTCTGGTACCTGCTTGACACAGTTTAATAAAAGAAGAAGAAAGAGTTGGCTGAACAAAACATAGAATTGTTTAGTTCTGTTAAGAAATGTCACCATTTATCTAAGTAAAACTATTAAGCCATAACCTGCATCTTTTCTCTCATCTTGGTGTATGTCAAGGGTAAAAGTTCAAACCAATCCTTTTCATGTATATAATCATGGAGTGCAATTAATTACAATCTAGTTCTTTTAAAAAGAGTCCATTAAGAAATCATACCAGATGAACAACCACTAAAGTAGAAAATCCAATGCATTAAGAATCGGTTTGCCATATAAACTTTATATAGCATTTACTAACACTTACAAGAACATTAAGAGTAACTTATGTGTTGTGGCAGTATTCACAGAAATGAAAATTAGAGGAAAAAAGTAACATAACTATACCAAGCTGTTATCCTTTTCATTAAGAGAGAACATTGACTGTCACTGTGGAGCATGGAAGGAAGGCCTTTACATGATCTTATGACAAAATGGTTGTTGTTAAATAATGGTTTACAATTAATAAGTGACCACACAGTACTGCAATGTAGTTGTTGGTGTGGAAAAATATTTCACCTTCCATTAAAAGAATACAAGATAACAGAAGATCCCCAAACTAATTTATTGTCCTGGAGGGAGATAAACTGGGTATAAATAAGTTGTCTGAGTTCTTGCATAGCACTGCAGCTGCTGCAAAGCAGCCCTAATAGGTTGCTCACTAAAGTGTTGGGCAGTTGAGGCCCATTGGCCATTGCAGGCACTTAAACAGTGGGCACATCAAGCACAGGTCTGGAGGAGCTCAGTGAGGTAGGAAGATAAAAATCTGCAATAAAAAATTATGTTTACAAACATGACTGTAACAAGAGCCATGCAAGCCTAGACCGAAGACCTGCCTATCTCTTGGCACAGGTCAGTAGTGGATGGCAGAGTGTGAGCTGCCCCAAGTGTGGAACTCTGCAGGAGCTGCAGACTTTGAGGCAGGAGCAGGGTGCACCCATACCAGTACAGGCTGCAATGCTCAGCTGGGTGTTAAGTTTCCAAAGAGATGAAACTATTTGCAGTGTGTAAAGCCATTGGATGAGAAATAGGAGAGTTTTAATTTGATTGCCATAATATCAAGCCATTGAAGCAGTTTAGGGAGAGTCTTTTTTTAATTCAGTGGAAAATTGTTAGCTATTAGCTGGAAATATGCTAATGGATCTAATAGGAATAAAATAAGAAAGGATTCCATAGAAATGGTTCGAACTATCACATTTAATACGCGGTGATAATCCTTCTGTAGTTTTGTTAATCACTGTCAACTTCTAGAGAAGTAATATTTTTCCACTGTCAAATTTCATAGATTGGAAATGTCTTAAAATTGTAATTTCCAATAAATTTATGTAGACTTTTTCATAGGAATGCATATACTGCTATGAGCACTCAATTAGAAAGTTTTTAAAAGGAAAAAATTATTGAAGTAGAGCCTTCCAAGACACAGTCTTCATGGAATCACTCAATGGAAAGAGTCTTACTTATAGTACCTTGAAAAATGTTCTGCCAGAAGAAAATACTGTATTTAAGATGGAAATAAGAGAATGGTAGACTTTAGGGGGAAAGAAAAAATGTATGGTCGTTTTTTGTTTGGTTGGAGTTTTTTTTAAAAGGCTCAAAAGTACAACTGTATAGTGGAAAGGGAGAGAGCTGCTATATCCTGGCAATATTTTGTGACCACTAGGAAGGGCTGAGAAATGCAGGCAAGGGTTTTGCCATGGTTGTCCTTTGCCTGAAAGATTCCATAGTCCTGCTCAGGACAAAACATTTTCAGTAGCACTTAAATGTGTTGTGGAAACGTTAAAGAATATTCCCTGATATCATGCTACTGTGACTTACATTTTCAGGTGTCATTAAATACTAAGAATTGACTCCAAGTACATCAAAATTAGGAAGTGCTTTGCACAACTTTTATGTTTCACTCTTCTTACAAGTTGGTAACTGGAGTATTTAACCTTACTCTCCCTCACTTTATTAGAAAATGCTATTTTTTTAACAATTAACTGCTTGATCTGTTTTAGTATTTTTTATTTTAACGAAGAGCCTGAAACATTCTTGCCTAAATTCCACAAATAAAAAAGCCAGCTAAATTATCACCCTGAGCAGATTTGCAATGGGACCTCAGTCAACCTTTATAAAGGATAATTACACTGGTGTTTTAACATGGGGCAAAGGAAATGATAAAATTAGAGCATAAGAGACATTGTTCCTATTTTGAGAACACAGTAGAATAATTGGTAAGGGATTTTTATTGCTGTTTTATTATACAGAGGAGTTTTTTTACTTTCACATGTTTGGATATTTTTTTCAGGCTCTTAAGCCCTGTGCTTAAGAGGTATGAATCTGGGCAGAGATCTCCCAATGTATTAATAGTACATTTCTGAAGTTGTGGATGTTCGTAAGTGTTTTAACTCTACAGCTTGTCACCTCTCCCCTCACTAACTCTTGTTATCTTCTGCCTTATCTTCTTTGAAAAAGGATATTTAAAATTAATTTTAAAAATTAATCAAAAAATTAAAATAAAGAGAAAATAGAAAATTTTCATGTAATTTTGTTTACACTTCTTAATATCTCCTGTGATTAATATAAAACTCTTCAAAATTATTTTGCCAGGATTTGTTCCCTGCAAATTACAGGCATGAATTCATAGTTTTGTTTTGGTTTATTTTTCAGAATTTGTTTGACAGAATTTCACCTAACACTCTATCCAAACCCGCAAGCTTCACTTAATTTCAGCCCCAAATTACATCATTCGACCCCAGGAGAAGTTTCCTCCATTTCAACAAATCGAGCACAAGTTTGTGTGACAGTGGATAGATGAGGTGAGCTGATGAGGGTCTGGGAGGCATTGCAATCAGAGTGGCAGCTGAGGCAGCTCTGAGTGAATGGATTTGAAGGACTAAATGTGAGGGCTTAGGAAAGGAGGAATTGCCATAGTAGATTACAGCCAAAGTCTATCATGAAAATATCTCAAGTTTGTCACCAGCTATCAGAAAACACGTTAGAGAAAGGTGTATGGAAATCATGGTAGCGATCAAAAACAAGCTGTGTGAGGAGAATTCTATCAGTTAAGTCTAAATCTGTTTCACAATCTGTGCTTCCTAAAGTTTTCTATTGGTAATCTTAACTCACAACAGTTTGTGGTATAATTGAATTGTACACACATCATCAGACTAGTATAAGCTTTCTTTTCCCATTTTTTCCCCCAGCTGTGGATTAATCCAGTTAGACAAGACATTCCCTCTGAACTATGAGTTATCTGTCAGCAGATACTGAGAATAAGATGAAGAGCAAGGACTATTTTTAGTGTAATCAAACAGCTTAATTGAGTTTGGGATATTTGCTTTGAGTTAGATATAGTGGCAGGAAAAAAATTGTAGGGAAAGCTGAACCTGCCTGTACTAAAATTTGCCCTCAATATGGATGCTCTTACAAGGACTGGATACCTGCAGAGGACTCACTTACATTGTAAAAATATACATGATTCATTTCAATTGGTCTTTCAAGTTTTTAAAATCACATTTGTCCTCTTGCTGCACTGTTTTTGCCAGTGTAAAGATCATAGGTTTTATTTGATTATATTTTGGTAATCTGTTAAATGAGACTGGGTCACCTTGCACCATGCAACATTTCACTTCACTGCTAAAACTGAATGCCATCTTTTTATCTTTCAGTGAGTGGATGTCAGAGGACACAACATTAATATAAGACAGGCATCGGTAATAGTTCATGAATGGCCTTTGGAAAAAAACCCTCAAAAAAAAAACCTAGAAAGTAAAAATTGACACTAGGCTAGTGAATTTAGTCACCTTTCTCAAATGTTGAATGGTTTTCCATTTATGTATCTCATCTTTTGCAAGACCTCTTCTTTGTTAGGCAAGGCTATTAAAAAGCACAGGTGATTTCCTTAGATTGACTATATTGTTTTTCTCATGGGATGGGGGATTGAGAGATTTCCATGAAAAAGTGGTCAAAAAACTGAAGCTAATGTCCCAAAATAAGACCTGTAGCTTTTTAGTGGATTAGAGTTCACTATTAAAAACTGGAAGACCTGGGATTTGGTGCCTTTTTGTAATTTTTTTTTTATTTCATTTCAGTGCTTTAAAAATATTCTATACTTTCCAGTTCGATAGAGACATCAGGTATGCTAAATCAGGACCTGATAAAGCATTCTAAAAAAGTGCGTGCTACTAGTAAATTATGGAGTATTTGCCTCTTTTTTTTTTTTGTATTTGTCAAATGTACTATTCCAGAATCATGTGGCAATATATACAGATGTCAATAGCTATGTGTATATTTATACTTTTTCATGTTATACATCTACAAATTTATTTAGATGTATCAAAATGTTGGGTTAGATACAGCTTTTTTATCAGTATCTCTGCATGCTAATTTTTATATATGGTAGAAAATACTTAATGCTTACCTGCTAAGACGTGCAAGGGTGATATATTTTTTGCATTCTCTAATACTTAGGCATAGGAGAACTCTTGTAAAATTCTGAATGTAATGTCTGATCCTTAACTGGACTAATTGTGCCATTAGATTAAAGCATTAAAGAGAGGGATAGCTATAGTGGTGTGCAGGTCTTGAGCAGAAATAATCATCTTATAGTCCGGATCACATACTGAGAGGATGCATTCACGTTTCAACTCTAAATAAACGTGTCCAAAACTTGATTAGGCTACTAGTGAAAATTGGTATCTAATTTATATGTAGCAGTTTGTGAAAACAATAGTGGAAGAGACCTCTAGGATCATCAGTCCAGTCATCTGTTGCTACAGATAGCATGCCATATAATTTCCTACCTAAATTGGTTGGGCTCCATAAGTTTATGGAGTCCATGCTTAGTACTGATTATCTCC
>WBMY01003221.1:0-41797 GCA_013397315.1 Donacobius atricapilla | reverse complement strand
ACTCTGAAACTTTCAGTCTTTTCCAGCCATTCAAAGAAAGGCAAATCATGTAAATTCTATACATTATATGTGTCGTTAACTTGTAGGTACTTGAAAATTAGGTGGTTAAACTGAGGAAAAATCTTTACATTCACATGAAAGTCTGAATCCCTGTGACAGAAATATGCTATCTTCTCATTTAAATATTGGGAGGGATTGTGTTTTGTTTTTGAAAAGGTACTTACTGTTTAAAAAAAAAATAGGGCAAATGCATCTGATTCTGACAATTTTCTGCAGGAGGTTTTAGACAAAGTTGTTGGCATGTTGCTTTTATTGAGTATTCTGTTAAAGGATTTTGCTTAAGTCACTGCTCCCTTAAAGTCTTTATAAACAAGTAGTACATATCCCATGTTTTATCTACTCTCTGCTTTATGCCGTTGAGTTAGAATTGAATCATAGTTCCCCACCTTGTCTTTCAAGTGACCATAGTACCATCATGGCCATAAAACTTATTTAGTTTTTGGGCCCTTCATTGTGTCAGTTATACAACTGTGTTTTGTGTGGAGCCTAAGTACTCTTATGAATGACTTTCCAGCACCAGACATAGTATATCCCAATTTTCTATTGTATACTTTCCTCTGTGAATCAATATGGATTTTAATTAACATCCTAACAAAACTATAGTTATGCTCAAAGGTCACTGTCCCTGTGTATCTTGCTGGGAACTTGGTCTTCAGCAACTTCCTATCACACCAGACACTGTCAAGAACAACCACAACTGAAATAGCTTTTCATTTATCCTGAGGCAAAGGCACTTTTTTTCCTTTCTTTCTTCTTTCGTAGATATGCACAGAAGTTTGCTAACTGGGGGGATGGAGCTGCAAATCTACTATAAATATCAAAGGTGACTTGATAGAGATTCTTGGAAGAAATTTCCACCATACTTGGAATGCAGTGACACTGTTTCATTCAACTGCTTTTCCACATTACATTACATTAATAATCGCCTTGCAGGTTTCTTGGCAGATGAAGAGAAAGGGAAAGTTGGATGATGATTTTGAATGAATGAGGATGAAGATGAACTGTTAGCCTTAAAGCTTGTATGAGGTAGTCGGAACACGAAGAGCTGTGAAGTAGGTCAGTACTTCTGTCTTCTTTTTACATCAGTTGTTCTGCTGAACTGCTTTTACAAATGTTTAGCTTATATTCACACATAGCACTGGTATTTCTGTGTCTCCTCCTTGACTGTACGCTATATGAGATTATTTTCAGCTGTTTTATCCCTTCTGTCATGTAGCTTTTGAAATCTCTTGTGCTAATAAGCATCTGATAGATCTCACCAGGAGTCTTGGCTTTATCTTTAGTCTTCCTTCATTCTAACAATTCTGCCTACAGTACATACTGTTCACAGGGTAGATCCACATATTGCTGTTCAGCTGCCAGGCTCTTGAGTAATAAACTCTGCATTTCAATTCTGAATGAGTGTAAATTATAATATTAGGAGTGTTGTTCCTCTGACAGAAGACGGAGTCCAATGCCACATCCTTGACTATGGATGAAGAGTGCACAGCAGTCTGGAAAATGAGTTTATCTCTAATCACTTGCTTTCAAAAATTACACCTTATCTGAAAGGCCCTTCATCAAGTAGAAGAGCTTTTATAGAGCTGGTTCTTTGATTTAGAAGTTTGGATATTTCATCCACAATGCCATTTCTTTCCAAGGTTCTGTAACATTTCTGCTAAATAAACAAGTTAGCATTCAACACAATTTCAAGTTATAAACAGCTGACCTAATAATGAATTCTGTTACTGAATCCAGTTAGAGTTCGAGATGTTTTGTGCTTGAATCCAGTATTAAGCAAATCCAGAAAGTCCATTTTCTTTTACTGCAGTATGGTTTGATGTTCAATTGTCTAAATATTGTGTTATTGTTAATTGCCCCTAGGTCTCATTAAGCAAAGAGGTAAATTTGATGCCTCTTATCTTTTTCCTTTCTGAAACTGAAATAGGGTTCCCTATTCCTCCCATCTTACAGTACCCAGCAATTCCAGGATTTTCACTTGCATTCTTTAAGGCTTGCAACTAATGTTTCCCACTATGAAGACACAGCATTATATACAGTGGCAATGGGAAGGAACCCCCCATTCAATAAAATAAAATACTGACCTCCCATTTAATAAATTGTAATATAAACAATGTTGTTAATTATTGTTATCTACAAATTTCATTCTATACGTGCTTTCTGGTAGCACTTTAAAAATTACCACCAGTTACCTGCATTGATTAAAGAAAGTAGTGATACTGCTGTGTTATAACATGGATTGGAATCTAACTAGGTGCCCTTTTCAGTATCTGCATTATTGTTGTCATTAAATCCATTAGTCTTGACAATAAAACTTCTAAATTGCTCGATTACTTAGAACTTATACTTTTGCTTAATAAGTTGTTCTTTATTGGATATTACTGTCAGCAGTGCTGTATCTAGTAAAAATACTGCATATACACCATCACAAGCTTAGATGTCATTTTATTAGGAGATGCTGCCTCAGCAGAATGAGAATTTTAATCTAAAAGAAGTGTATTTTTTTTCCAAGCAACATAAACAAATCTATCCTACTTAGAGCTGCAGTGTCAATATTTTATACTGCCAGTGTTGACTTATTCATTGTAGTTTTTGGCATATGGGATAACTCTGAAGATTCCAATTCTGGCCTTTAATTTTAGGCCAGTTCAGGGTATTTCCAGCCCTTATCTGAGATTTTTTTTTTTCAGCCCCTGAATAGTTTTCACGTATAATAAGTGTGAAATACCCAAGGTTGAACTGCACATTGACTCCTTGGTGATATGGGGAGTAGGCACTCCTCTAAGTTTGTTTCATTCTGAACAAAAGCTTTAACAATTAAATTTTGTCAAGTATTCTAGAAAGTGTCTACAACTGCTGAAGCTTTTTGAGCTTTGACCTTAGCTTGCAGATCATCCACTTCTGGAAGAGAAAAAAAGAAAATATCTACCTGGGAAGGAAGGAAAGTTTGCTGAGCATTTTTAGCAAAAGACAGAGACAGCTTACAACCCATTTTAGTCAGTTTTAAAATGCATTACGTTCAATACCAAAAAGTTTTAAAGACTTATTCAGTAGGTACTTTTTAGCTTTGTTACTTCTATGTTTAGATAATACCACTGTATGGTCATTGTACCAGAAATATTATCACTCATCCCTATAGAAAATATAAAGAGTTTCTGATGCAAAGACTAGCAAAGAGATATAACACTGATTGCATTTTCAAAGATTTTCATTAGTAACAGTTTGCTCGGCTGTAAATCACCAGTCCTTTACGTGTGTTCCTCATTCCAGAGCCCATTTCATAGCGCCCTAATACCCATTGTGTGTCTGGTAGAGCTGGCCAGTGACAGCCTCACCACGAAATCAGCTCCTCCAGTTAACTTCTTGCCTAGATTTATTGTTTCTGCTCTCTAGAATGGAACATGTTTGCTTAGCTTTAGCCTTTAAAAGTACAAGTTCTTGCTCAGAATTTTCTGGCAATTTTCTTGCTTTTTACCCCACTCCTGTTCAAAATATTATCACCCAAATAAAAATCTTTGTATCTTTTATATAATCAAAATTGTCTGGTTGAAGATAGTGCCAAAAATATTCTTTTATGAAGGTGTTTACTACTTTGGATACTTTTTCTTTGCTAGTGGTACTAGTATAATTTATTTCTTTGCTCCTACTGTGCATGTTCTGTGGGTTTTTGCTGATTGTCTGCAAAATCATGCAATTGTTGCCTTTTTCCCCTGCATGTTAACCTGTGTATTTCCACATGATAGTTGTCAAAACAGGTACAATTCCAAGGCGTGTTTTTGTTAAATTTAAGCTTGTAATTTCTATAGTGGTCTATGCTGCTTGTAACATTTCTAGTAATATTTTGAATTCTTTCTAATGTTTAAGTCTATTGGCTTCTGTAAGTGGCCATCCTTTCCATCAGACTATTTTTTGCCTTTAATAATGTCCACTAAACTACCCTGGTTGTCTTTTTCAATCCAAGAAAATTATAAATTCACTTTTCCCTATTTCAGTTCCAACAGCTGTCTTGTGTTTTGCTATATCACATGTGTAGAGAACAGCATTCTTCAAATTCTGGAATAATTTCATAACCACCTTCAACTAAATTTATTGAATGCTGATATGTGTATCCTGTGCTCAGAGACAGTTGATATCTAAAGCACCTGACTACCTTTCTGTTTTAGTGGCACCTTTGTCCTGCAGATGTAGAATTTCACTTGTTTGTTTGTTATTTTGGGAAGTCAGAGTTGGTTGGGCACCGTATTTGCTCTGTTTGTTTTTGGAGGGGTGTTTTACTTATCTTCCACTCTCTATATGACAGTGTATGCAGTGACACTTAATCACCTGACATGCACATGAGATCTCCACTTTATTCTGTATCTTTCTCCAAAATGAGACCTCCTCATCATTCCTGCAGATAGCTTGTTTGGAGGGGCATGTTAAAGACACAAGCAAGGACAGCGCAAAGGTGAATACCATGATATTACCATTTGTCTGTAGTCTTACCACCTCTTGTAAGCCAATTATCATTGTGTCAGTGACAATCCTAGCACGTGTGGGAAAGTTTTCATTTGTTTCTCTCATTCCCTAATGATAGCCCACTGCAGTAGCAGCAAAAGTAATTTTGCTGCTTTAGCTTTACCCAAAGTTATTTGCTTTAGTTAGATGATCCATCTGTCACTGATTCTAGAGACCTCAAGCCAGAATTGACTAGTCTGGTCTATTAGTAAGGTCTCTAAGAATGTGGGCATGAAGAATGGCCCAGTCTAGGTTGAAGCTAGGTTTAATGGTTATATTAAAGTTAATTCAGAGATATTTTTTGCAGGAGAATCACTCTTTTTTTCAAATATCTTAATGAATAGGAAAACAAATGTGGGTGTTTTCCAATGAAGATACTAATACTTTGGAAAGTAAATGTTGCAGTGTTGCACACATTAGTTGTGGGGAACAGCATCTTAATCTCTCAATGCAGTAGCTACAGCAGTTGATTCTTGTAACCTCTCGAAATTAAGAAAAGGGAAATTGTTGAAAAGAGTGTCTAGGCAGCCCTAGTATAGCTCCAAGATATTCTAGAATTTTAAAATCATAATTACAGAAAGAACACATCTATTTCTCAGGTTAATAGAAAAGCAGAGAAAAAACCTAAAATATCACACAAATTTGTGATGACCTTGATAATTAGCATTTATAAATCCAAGTGCAAAGGCAGACAGTTCTAAAATGAGCGCCACTAAGGCAGACTCTTCACAGGATTTATTTTAGATCTGAAATTTTTTCTCTTTTACATTGATTGCTTCAAATGATGAGAGAAATTGGAAACAACTTTGCTATTCAGCAACCAGGTATTTTATCCTGTCTAGAAGAAATAGAAATGATGACAATATTTATTTTACTGTAAGTAACATAGATTACCATAAGTAACATAAATATTGTGCTACCTTACTCTAGCTCCTTACAGACTTACCCCTTCTGTAATGCTGTGATTTGCCAGGACAATAACAAAACTGAGATTATTAGTATAGCTGTCTTTGGGATAATGGGGATTAGAGTAAAGGGACAAACATTTCTGTTCATGAAATAAATTAAACTTAAGACTGTCATATGTATTGTTTATAAAAATACATGTTCATATATTTCTGTAGTTCATACAACCAAAGCATCTTATAAATGGTAGTGAAATAACAATTACTCTGTAGCTTTTATTTCCACTTACCAAAATACTACCAATGGAAGAGACTGAAGCAAATTTAAACAGACTTACCTTCCTCTCTCAAATCTGATGTCTTCATGCTCTTCTCTTGGTGACATTCTTTAGGTAGCTTGTTCTAGTGCCCTTTTTTAGGAATTCTGAAGCTGACCTTGTTCTTTAATACAAGTATTTAATTTAAAAAAAAAAGTCCATGTTTAAAGAAAATAATCCCATATAGACTGTAAAGAAGATGTATTTGCTATTAAATGTTAAGACTAGAGGGAGTTTGAGCATTCTTTGTCCATGCTAGAATCAAAACATATTATTTAAAAGGTTTACAGAACTTAATTTTAAAATGCAGTGCTTGTTTCTTGCAAAAGTCCAGTTTACATCTTGTAGAAGGTGCAGTCCTCGACCTCCTTAGATTTTTCTCTCTAATGGAAGTTGAAGAAAATTATCACAGCCAAACTGAAGAAGATATTAACCTAAGATATTCTGCTTTGTACTGAAGCAGACTGAAATTGCTCCCATCTCAAGTGGTAAAGGTGTCTCCAATGGATGGACAGATATTAGGAAGTAAATGGAGTGGATTTTTGAGGAAGTTCTGCAAATGGGATCTGCAGCTCTGCTTATGTCCCTAGTTTTAGACAAGTGCTCTCTGTAAGGGTGTGTATTTTTTCCAAAGTGAGAATGCAATAGGAGTACATAATTTATAAAAGTTAGCTATCCTCCTGTTACTGATGCAAAGTTACCATAAATCACAGACTGGGAGTGATCCTATTAGCGGTTCACTTCACTGTTAACAGATGAAATTTATGTTAACAAGGTTTATGCGCCTTCACCAGGGTTCTACTCAGCTTAGTTATTGCATTTTATCAGCCACATAAGAAGATATTTAATTTCATAGTGGTGACTTTCCACTATATTTTTTTGTTCATTATTATCAGTCAGACAGCAAAAATTAACAGCAGTGGCTGATATGCATGTATATGTGTGCCTGTGCGTGTGTGTCACTATATATTTATGTAGATCCACATTTATATATTTACACAACTGTATGCACATATCTACAAGTATGTGTACACATCTGTATGTGAAAGCATCAAATGTACAAAAATCCAAACAGTAGATTATACATGAAACCTGTTAATTGCAATGTAGTACTGGTTTTAAAAGAGCTTTACTAGTGTTAATACCAAAACCTACCATCAACAGTCAGTATCTCTAGTCGTTCCACCTTCTTCAGGAATTTAGTGCTTACTGGGATTCTTTTGGCTTTGAAATGGAAGAATTTTATTAGTTGCTAAAGCTATTCAGTAAGAGGGCATTTCAAAAAGAAAAGTAAATTGCACTGGGACACTTACTGAACTGTTGGTATTGTTTTGTCAAAAAATGATTTAAAAAGAACTAGAAAATTGCCGAACCATCAGAGTATGGGATGTGGGAAAGTTAATATATTAAAGAAACACTATCAAGAGAAGAAGAAGTGCCATTTTAAAAATGATATTTTAAGAAATTCACTTATATAGAGAATAGGGCAAAATCATAATCTTTTATGAGCCCAATAAAGACTACCTAGCTACTGCCACTTGATACAATACTTTTCTTATTGAACTTAGGGAAAAAAATGTACTACAGAGGACTTTTTTGTGCAATATAGATTTAGTTCGGCTTTTAACTTAAAAATGGAAGAATGGCAAGACTGTCCTTTGGACTGACCAGGCTGGTGCACAATGCCCTGGACCAACACGTGCGTGCAGTAGTGTTCATACAGGCAGGACTGGTGGTTCTGCAGCCAGAGTCCTCAGATTTGAGGGGCACTGGCTTTACTGACAACTTATGTAGTGTGGTAGGAGACTTATAGTAGTGCTTCCTTTAAAGACAGAAATACGCTTTGCTTCAGAAATATGCTGTCTTCAGATAGACTTGGGGTGTTATTTTTGCTTTTGAGAGAGGCTATGCAAGTAGCTGAACAGCAAGTTAATCCTTCCTATTTTATGTGCTGTGGCTTCTTGTGACTGATCCACTGTATAAGAAGTTCATGTGGCATTTTGGAAGACCAAAAAAAACCAAGATGTCATTTTACTTAAGATCACTTGTTAATGTTTGCTTAAATAGTTACCTAAGGCATGTTGAATACAGACAAAAGGTAAGAATAATTAGTATTTTTTCTTTTTTTGTGTTTGTGTAGCTTGTGATTCCTCTGAAAACAATCTGCTGATAGTAAGATAAGGTAAAATATTTGCATTTCCTAGTTTTCTTACTGCTTGACTACCTTCTACTTCAGTCTATTCTTACATGTCCTTATTTATAGTGTGCAAGGATGTGGGTTGTTTAATTCCTAGTAACTATTGAGCTGTAAAAAACTTACTGTGGTGTGTTGGAAATGTGGGTTTTCATGCAATGTTCAAATGGAAGAGAATATTTTATATAAGGAAACCTGCCCTTAAATGGAAAAAAAAAAGTTGACAGGACTTCCACCTGAAATTGTAATCTAAAATGATTTCAAGCCCCACCTAGGATTGTTGCATCTCAAGAATAATGATGAAGCTCTTTGAAGTCAACTGGCTTTGCTTATTTGACAGAATTTTAAAGACGATCAAAGTCTTGTCGATGTTGGTAGCAAAATTCCCATTGACTTCAGTGGACTCTGAGTTTAACTCCTCTTAAATAACAGCTCTCAGTCTGTGTCTACTCAGAGCTGCTTCCTTTCCCTTGTGCTGCCACTCTGTCTCTGGCTTTCCACTTCTCACGAATCCCATTCAGCAGAGAAATACATTTGCTGGAAGCACCTGGATTTAATCTGAGCTGGCCTCAAAGAGGTCGGCAGAGCTAGGAGTGGACAGACCAGATGTTTGGCAGTATCGTCTGCACATCTACAGAATTGAAAAAGCATCTCTCTCGAGCTTTTAAAGGGAAATTATTACATATCAACATATATTGCTTACATTTTTAATTGAATTTCACCTATTGTGTCACCTTCAGCTAGCATTAAATAACACCAAAAATCTCGCAGTCTGTGCTTGTTTATATCACAGTGGCTGTAGTTAGAAATTTGTTAGAGTGCCATTATTAAAGCACAGCCTGCCTCCCCATTAAGAAAGTCTTTGTTACCTTACAAAGAGCCTTGTCATGGCTATAATACTTTTTAAAATGTACTCCCTATGTGCCATTTAAGAATAAACAAAGGGTTCAGATGTGTTTTCTTCCTTAGGAACCCAAGTCTACCTTTTACCTGCCTCTGTACCCTGCTCTCTTCTCCCCACCGCTTGGAGAAGAATGTTTGAAACCAGTTGTCTTCTTACTATCTCCTCTCACTCTCTCCTCCTCTGTACCCAAGTGCCTCCCCAGAAGCGCTTGAAGTCTTCTCTAGGGAAGGTGAGTCTAACTGCTTTGGCAGACTGCTGCTTTAGCAGCTGAAACTGAACTCTCTCCTTTGGCACTGACAAAGCAGATGTCACTCATCAAAATACATTTACTGTAGTAAGCATGGGAAAATGAGCCAATGGGAATGTGATATTAATACCTTGAAAAACTGCCATTATGATTAATGCTGCAAGTGCTATTTACTTTAACATTTGACCAAGACAACATTGCTAATTTCTTTTATCTCAATGTGAAATTTAGAGTCTAATTGTTCTAATTAGCAGAAGAGGGAAAGCTGCCAAAAACACAAACTGATTTACCTCCCTCTTGATTCTGTTGATTTCACTGAAGTTGCACAGGATACTAATTGTTAAAGAAAGTTACTTTGGGCTTTGATTTCTTTCTGCAGATATCTGTGTCTTATGTAAAAGCTCAAAATTTAAGATTCTCAAAATTAATGCTGTGAAGCTGATGAGATGAAAGAAATCTCTAACTCATCTTTTGCAGCTCTGCAGTGTCATGCAACTTAGGGGCTAGTGGCTTTATTGATTTTTACAAATTAAAATCACAAATGAGCCCACTAGAAAACAGCAGTAATGGTTAAAGAAAATGGCACCTCTAATTCTATATGGACCGTATAAGTATCATAGTCTGCAGAAATTACATATGAAGTTTCTGGAGAAAGTAGCTGAGCACTGAACATCTTCAGACTCAGACAGTTATTGAAGACTATGTACTGACATGAGAGTGGACTGGTCTAATCTAAAATCCATTAGGCTACCAGATTTATCATTAAATCAGGAAATGCACGTCTTTGGTCCACAGACTGGTGTAATGCATGGATGGCAGAGTGATGTGGGGGAACCTCATACTGCCATGAAGATATTTATCATTGTAATAGAGAAAATACTGAAGGCTCTCATGTAACATGCAACAGAGACAACAATCTTAATGTTCCTGTCCCCTAAATATTTTCCAAGAAAAAGAGATTGCAAGTACTTTTGGAAACAGCAGGACCAAGAGGAATGGCTTTTTCGCCCTTTTTGTCCCTCCCAAGAATATGTCAACCACTTAGTAAAGAATTTTTATTGTACCTTTTACAGAAATGTTTGCCTTCTTCAGTTTGCAGAATTCCTCTCTGTTTCAAATAGATTTTCTAAGAAGTGGTGGGTTATACATGGCATATTTTATCCCTTTGCCATGTATAGGCTCTAAAGATATTTGTATTTGTCATACTGTATTTCTAGATCTTTACCTGAGCAGGCATTTATAAAAGCAGTGAATTTTTACGAAGAAATACTACACCCGTGTATGCACTTTGTATTAGGACAAGTTTTCACAATTATTTAATGAGCCATTACCTGACTCTAAATACATTCTAGTGCAGACTATCTTGTTTAATTATTTGTGTAAGCAGCAGGATTGCACGATCCAGGAAAACATTTAGAAACCTTTCAAAAAGTAGAATAATGTTTGAGCCAGGGAGCTTCCTAGTGTCACTTTTTTGGATAGCTAACTCTAATGCAGTGGTGTTGGTTAGTGATACTGGTGACATTGGTGGAGTTATGGGCTGTTACCTGAAGGTAAAGGAATAGGATTCATGGTAAGAGGGTGTACCTTTTATCAATTTATGCCTGGCTGTATTTTTCAAGTGCTTATAAAGCAAAAGAAAGACTTTTTGCCATGGGTTTGGTCAATGCAAAGCTCAAGATCTCTTAAAGTTGATGAGTGTGAAGTTAGCCTGTTAACTTAATTTCCTTTGTGTTTTTAGAAATAAGAGAATATCAGACAGCTGAAGAAGTGAAAATTTTTATAATTGTTTATGCCCTATTTGTTAGCATATTGCCCCATTTTGATATGACCTCTGATCAAGAGGGTTGAATTGTACTGAGTCCTTATTTGCATACAATACATACTTTTCGCATCTTTAAATATCAATATTTCAACATAATTTTCACTTTTAGGTTTATTACAAGTGGCCCATGTTTTTGGCTTATGCCTCTGCTACTGTGTACTACTTTTCAGTTTGTCTTGTCTTGCTTAAGCTCTGGGTGAAGAGGGGACATGTGGGCAATGATACTGGCTAACTCATAAAGTCCAGGTAATATTATTGGCTGAGTGCTATCAAGGCAAATCAGTGCAATGGTTGTCAAGACAAGATCTATCAATGGACAGACATTCTTGAAGTAATTTTCCAGTATTCTCCCAAGGTGTGGGGATTTTTTGTTTTTTTTTTCTTTTTTTTTGGCGGGGGGAGTTGGTTTGGGGTTTTTTGCATTATATTTTAAGGCATGCATAGCAATGCTTTGGTAGATCGCAGAACTGTCATTTGGAGAAAATAAAGGAAGAGGGTAGAGGATGTCTCTCCTCTGTATCCTTTTTCTGTGCCAGTCTAAAACCTTGTTTGCCTTCCTTAGGTGTTTTTGTCAATCTATACAGAACCCACTGCTGGTGGTATCACACACCGCACAGCAGAAAGAGCCTGTTTTATTCCTGCTTAGCACTGGATTCACACCCTACAAAGAGTTCTAGTTGAAATCTGGCCTTGGAGAGCTGGCCTTCTCAGTTGGGGTGGCAGGGAGGGCTAACAGTTTCCTTGGTTGGAAGGCATCAAACTGAATAAACAGAAAACGGGGGCCTGGAGAGTGGGAAAGCTCTTGATGGTGATTAGTTGTCATCCTGCTTGTCAGAACAAATGAAGAAGAGGAGCACAATGTTTGCACTGTTTGAACAAGCCTCAGAGAGCAAATTAGATGGTAAATGTGATCATAATTTGCCTGCCTTTCTTGAAACTCCCATGGTGCTATTAGTGTTTTTCTTTTTTCAGTAAAAGAGCTTTAACAAATACATACTTCTGTGGAAACTGAAGTGCACCGAGGTTGTTTACAGGCATGGTGTGCAAAGATTTCTGTGCTTAAGTGATAGTGTTTACTATATCTACGTTCTGCAGGCTGGTGCAAGGTGTGTAATGCCAATGGAAAACATAACGTATTTCAATATTGCACATGATGTGAAAAAAAAAGATGTAGATAGCTATCTATACACATATATATTTGATAGGTATGCATATATAAAATAAGCTTGTGCCTGAGCTTTATGTTGCACTTGGTTGAGTACTGTTGATAAGCCAATTATAGTATTTTTTGAAATATATCTGGAATGTAAATTCTTCTGTAATAATGTGCAGTGGCGGCCTGTGCCCCTTGCTGAACTGTTGGCGCACCTAAGGTGACTACAACCTCTCTAAATAAAATCAGCACTTCTGTGTTCTGTCTATATAGAAATGTGGAATAACCTGTAGCATTTAGATAATGAGTCTGGGGTGGAGATGGAGAAATGCTACTTACAGTTTATTTTACACAGAAAAGTATTTCACACATAGCAGAAATTGTTAGTGTAAACAAGTATCAATTAAGAGAACAAGTATGAGCATTGTTCGAGAATGAGGTAAAAGCTGTGATGTGAAAGACTCTCTTAGGCAAAGACAGATGACTGACAGTGAAAAGATTTAAAGTATTTTGATTTCCTTGCAATGAAATCTGAACTTGTGGAAAGTAATAAAAATTGACTGAGCTTAATTAGAGACCTATAGGTAGCTGAAAACCTTGTTTAGAAACCAAACACTTGAACTTTCATATCTCTGTAGTTACCCAGCCAGACAGAAGGACATCAGACTGCATCCAAAGTCAGAATTTTCCTCAATATATTGCAAAAATAAATAAACTAAGTGAACAACAAAAAAAGGTGGCAATAACTGTGGATTAGCAGTATCATCATGCCATAAAACATAATGACAGGGTAATGTAAAGGAGACCATATTTATCTCTTTATAAAATCATTTCAATACACCAGATAGCCCAGACTGGTCTTGCTGCTCTATATTAAATTACATTTGCCTATACATCTCTCTTCTTCATCTTTTTATCCAACTTGGTGGGGGCTCACTAGTAAGGTACCCTGCCGAAGGGCCAAGGCCAGACTGTTAGCATTGCCCAACATAAAAAGAGGAACTGTGTTCTAAAGTAGGGGAGTGAAGTTCCTGCTCACCGGCTCTGGATTGCTGTGGTGCACAGAGCTTCAGGAATTACAGTGATTCTTGGAGTTTCCTGTAGAAATGTGCCTTGTTCCACATCATCTCCAGCAAAGCTCTGTGATGGACATAGATATTCTCTATCGATCTGCTGGGCCTACTTCAGGCAGAAACATGTACTTTTTTGGTTCCTGTGTATTTTGGACGAGCTCAAAGCAGAGCAGTAGAATAAATGAAGTGTTTTGCTTCAGTCAGTCACTGAACACTGCCAGCTATTGTATTGTGCAAATACAAGTTGGTAAGAGTATTCTTTGGTAGCTAATGCAGTTTTTACCAATATTTTAATATACTGAAGTTCCAATGAATCAAATTATGTATATAGTACAGCTGGCAACATACTAGTGTGTTCCATATTAGTAATGTACAGTGACAAGCAATTACATTTCATTTTTCTTTATTGACTATTTGAGGCTTTAAAATATTCATTCAGCAAGTTAATGTCTCCCTTTTTTATTTTTAAAGGTATGAGTACTTAGCAGGCTCATAAACTAATGATTTTTAAGCTGTAATAGAAAGCAGATAGGATATAAACAGTGATGTGAAATAGATTAATTAAAATCAATGTTATTTCAATGAATACTAATTGAATTATTAATGCTTGGATCAGGGTTTTCCCCTATTTTGTGATTATTCAGCTTGTTGGCTGATACATGCATTTCTGTTGATGAAAGCCATTTCTCCATGTTCCTTGGTTGTTTTGTGTTTTCTTTTTTTCTCTCCTGCCTCTCGGTAAAGGAACACGTTATCAACACCAAGTAGGAGATAGGGACTTACTCACAGACAATTTAATTTTTACAGTGCTGTCTGTGTTGTCTTTTTACAGTTGTGAGTACAGTAACACACAGTGTGTTGCAGAAGTAGCCTAAAAGCTCTTCAAATGTGCTATGATCAACAGTGGGGTTAGCCGGCATTGGGAGGGCTGTGGTGTGAGGCTGTAGCTGCAGTTGGGGATGGCTGTCAGAAGCTGCCGAGCCCCAGTGCCCACTTCTGCCTCTGCAAGCCCACTGCTGCTGATCTTCCCATTCCACTGGCCTCGTCGTGCATTTGGGTGGAGGGAGTAGAAGAGCTGCAGAGAACCTGCTGCCTTGCTCTCGGCTGAGGAAACTGCTGTCTTCTCTTTTCTCTGACTGCTATTAATAGCCCTTCCCTCAGGCTAATGGATCATATGACTTCAGTTTAAATAGATTAATAGTTCCTTTGTTTTGGTGTCAACAATAATGTGATGATTTTTTTGCCAGCTTTCCAGGGTTTTTGTTTTTGTAACTTGAAGGCAAAAACTCAAGGTCCAAGGGAAAGATTATTATTCCATTGAATTTAGAGAGTGGGTTCCCTGATCCCCTCATTTTAACAATTATATTATTAGAAAATAGTCTATTAAAAATATATAATTCATCTCTTGTTTTTTCCTGCAGATAGAACTATGCATGTGTTTGAACAGACACAGCATCTCTTGGGTTTTTTGATATGTTTGCAGAAAGTTCAGTGTTTTAACAACCAAAAAGAGTTGGTTTTGCAATAATAGTGCAGGTAAAATAAAACATCTTTCCCCCCCGCCCCCCCCATAATTACTCCTGAAAGTGCACAACTGTTTGAAAGGATTCCCTGAGTTGAGGATTATGAGGCCTTGGCAAATAAACAGTAATATTTTGGACTGCTATGGAAGAGCTGTAATCATAATATTGAAACCTTTGGCTAAAACCTCTATGGCATGAGCTTCCAGTACAGAGCTGTTGCGGTACCTGTAGAACATAAATAAGGGCAGCATGTTGGTATGTTATGAGTCTCCAGAGAAGCAAATGCTTTTGAATAACATTTTTTTATATATAATTTGCTGGATTATAGTATAATATCCTGGATTTACAGATACATCTGAGCTTTAATACTGTTCTTTTCTAGCTAGCTAGGATTTGGTCTTCTGTTGTAAGTCTTGATGGTAATGTGTAATGTTCCTGTCTTCAGCAGTATCTGTTGTTCTGTCAGCTATGTGCAGTAGGGCTTTTTCCTTCCACTGTGAATCAGCAGTATGTATTACTTCAATTATTTATTATGTGTGCTGCTTATAGACACTGCATTAACCAGTACTGAGATTTACCTTTCTGTAACGCTTTCTGTTACCTTTCTGAAATGTTACAGATTTGCTATAAACCACAACTTAAATTGGAAAACATTTTTGGGCATTTACCAAGAGTTTCACATCATTCCTATATTGTGGGCCCCAAAATTGGACTCAGTACTCCAGATGAGATCTCTCAATAGTGGAGTAGAGGGGCAGAATCACCTCCCTCAACCTGCTGGCCACATTGCTTTGGATGCAGCCCAGGATATGGTTTGCTTTCTGGGCTGCCAGAGTACATTGCCAGATCATGTCAAGGTTGGGCTCAATAATCCTGGAGATGTGTTCCAGCTTAAATGGTTCTGTGATTCTCATCAACCAGCACTCTCAAGTCTTTCTCCTCAGGACTGTTCTCAGTCCATTCTCTACCCAGTCTGCATTTGTGTTTGGGATTACCTCAACCCACCTTGCAGGACCTTGCAGCCACATATTGCTGAACTTCATGAGGTTGACACAGTATCACCTCTAAAACCTGTCAAAGTCCTTCTGTATGGCATCCCTTTCCTTCCTGCATGTCAACCACACCCCACAGCTTGGTGTCATAAGCAAACCTGCTGAGGATACCCTCGATCCCATTGTATATGTTGCTGAAAAAGATGTGAAACCCCAATGGTCCCAATACCAGTCCCTAAGGAACACCATTTGTCACTGGTTTCTACTTGGAGACTGAGCTGTTGACTGCAACTCTTTGAGGGCAACTATCCAGCTAACTCCATATTCACTAAGTATTCAATTGTCAAATTCATGTCTTTTTCAGTTTAGAGACAAGGATGTCTTGTGGGACAGTGTCATTTGCTTTGCACAAGTCCAGGTAGATGAAGACCATTGCTCTTCCCTTATCCATCAGTGCTCTAACCCTGTTGTAGAGGACCACCAAATTTGTCAGACATGATTTGACTTTAGTGAAGCCATTCTGGCTGTGACCAGTGACCCCTTTATTTTCCATGTGTCTTAGCCTTGTGTCCATGAGGATCTGCTCCAAGATCTTGCCAGGAACAGAGGTGAACTGACTGTCCTGTCGCATCCGGAGTCTTCCTTTTTTCCTTGTAAAAATGGAGATTATTTTTCCCTTTTCCAAACAGTAGGGACTTCACCAAAATGCCGTGGCTTGTAAAATATGATGAGTAGTGGCTTGGCCACTTAACCTTCCACTTTCCTCAGGACTTGCAAATGTGTCTCATCAGGTCCCAGGGGCTTGGGCACCTTCAGGTTCTTTAGATGTTCTTGCACCTGATCTTATCCTACAGCGGGTGGTTCTTCATGCTCCTACTCCCTGCCTTTGCCTTCTGCATCTCGGGCAGTCGGGCTGGTGCATTTGCTGGGGAAAACTGAGGCAAAAAGTCACTGAGTACCCCAGCTTCCTCCATGTCCTAGCTAATCTGGTTTCCTATTTCCATCCAGAGAGGGCCCACATTTTCCCTCATTTTTATTTTATCACTGATGTACCTATGGAAAGTTTATTTGTTGCCTTTGACACCTCTGGTCAGACTTAATTCTATCAGAGTTTTAGCTTTCCTCACCTGATCCTTGATTGACCTACTTCTATGTATTCCTCCCAGGTCCCCTGTCCTTGCTTCTGTCCTTGGTAGTCTTAATTTTTTGACTTTGTCTGGTAGCACCCTTCATCCATACAGTCCTCCTGACCTATTTTATCGGGCATCTTCTTTGTTTGGATGCATTTCTCTTGAGTTTGGAAGAGGTGACCTTTGGATATTAATGAGCTTCTTTCAGCCCGTTTTCCCTCCAGGGCTTTATCCCATGGTACTCTTGATGAAGGTCCCTGAAGAGGCCAAAGTCTGCTCTCCTCAAGCTTGCTGTGTGCTGTCCTTGCTTCTCTAAGGATCTTGAACTCCACCATTTCATAGGTGCTGTGGCCAAGGCTGCCCTTAAGCTTTGTATTCCCCACTAGCTCCAACTTGTTGAGAACCAGGTCCAGTGTAGCACCTCTCCTCACTGGCATCTCTGTCTCTTGGGGAAGGAAGTTATCATCAATGCATTCCAGGAACTTTATGGGTTGCTTATGCCCTTTTGTGTTGTCTCTAACAGGTATGAGGTTGAAGCTCCCTGTGAGGACCAAGGGCTTAGGAGCATGAGGCTTCTGTTTGTCTGCGGAGAGCCTCATCTGCTTGGCGTTCCTCATTGGACAGTCTGTAGCAGACCCCCTCTACAATGTCATCTGTTCTTGTTCTCTCTTTAATCCTGACCCATAAGCTGTCAGTCAGCTTCTCATCCATTCCCGGGCAGACCTCCATATGCTCCAACTGGTCATTGACATAGAGAGTGACACCCCCTCCTCATCTTCTTCCTTGGCTGTCCTTCCTAAAGAGCCTGTATACTTCCATTCCAACACTCCAGTCTGAAGAGCTATCCCACCATGCCTCTGTGCTAACAATAGGATCCTAGCCCTGCAGCCTTGTGCGTGTCTCTACCTTCTCTTGTTTATTTCCATTCTACATGAATTTGCTAGGGAGGATTAAACTGCATCCCAGTGAAGCTGACATACTGGCTGGAGTGGCTGGAATTCCTTTATGCTGTTGTTCTGCTCTCCTGCTGACCTGATTTGACCTGAGATCCCTCTCCAGCTTCTGATAATCTCCTGCAGCCATTGACATCAAAATGATAGGAGCAGGATGGATTTAAGTCCTTCCCTTATTCCTGTATTTCTCTTTTTCACTTTTTTTTCCCCCTTGGTTTCTGCCTCTGCTGATTTCCATATCTCTGTACTTGGTCTGAATGAGATTTCTGATATGTCATGTAACAAGATTTTAGTGATATCTAGCCATTCACCTAAGTGTTACTTCACATCAAAGATACTATTCTTGCTTTGTTTGAGTAGCAGTGAGAACAGCTTGGTGCATTTATCTTATAACTTGCTGCGGTAGTGGAATGGGACTAATCAGATGTCCAGAGGACAGAATGAGACAACTCACATGTGGGAATTGGCATAATACAGTGTCCAAATCTTAAATATCTCCTTTATAAACTTCACTTCCCTACATCCATTTCAAATAACTTCTTTGTAGATACTGGCTAAAACTTTTCATTCTAGACTTTGATCCAACCCTAAGGATCCCAAAGGACTTGTTGTTTAAATGGGCTAGCCTGTCATATTTGAATATGACCACTTTACAGATTCCTAGGCAAAGCATGAGTTACTACAAAAATTCTACTCTGCTGCTTCTCAGTTAGATAAGAAAAGTTGTTTAGGTTTCTCAAGGGTTCAAAATTCCTGTTTAAGTCCGTGTTCTACAACATTTCTCAGATTATGTTTTGATAAAAGCAAGAGAGAAAAGGTTCTTTAGATTTGACTTCTTGACCATCTGCTATAAAACTAACTTTCTGCTCGACCTCAACTCCTTTTTACTCTTCCCTTAAATTCTCTTGCTGAAAGATACATTTTGATGGCTAGGCATTGTCATATCCATCTAAGAATCTATGGATTCTTCTTCCAAGCTTCATCATAAGAAGGATGGAATTGAGGAAGAGAGACTAAAGGATTCATCTTGGGGTGAGAGAACTTATTTTTTAACTCTTTTGGAGTTATTTCTCTCAACTTAGAAGATATTGTTCCCATTGTAATATGTATGAGATTCTCATAATTTGAATTTGATGTTTTTAATACAGTGCCCCTGTAGGGAGGAAGGAGAACATATCCCAGATCATCCTTACTTGAAGTTAACTGCAGTCAGAAATAATTTTATGTTAAATGTCTGTTTTTTATTTTAAGGCATAACTTTGTAATATTATTGTTGCTCATTATGCCAAAGGAAGGTAATTTTTTTTTCATATGGTCCTTTGCAGTTGGGGTGATAACTGTTTCAGGCAGTAATTGCAGGCCTGTTCATTGTCCTGGGCTCAGCCTCCACAAGGAGGCAAGCCTTTCAAACTTGTTGGCTGATAGGTAGAGTGATTCCTGATTCAGGTCTACAGATTGTCCAGTAAAAACTCTTGAACTTGGGACTTAGTCCATCAGGTACATACTTCTATCATACAAACACAGAATGATTGAACAATATAAAGTAAAATAATTCTCAGTGCCTTCTCTTATGATGTTCTGCAAGAAAATAGCTTTGAGATCCATCATCATGCTATTTGATTGCTTGTTTTACCATCTTTATTGGTCTTCTATAACTAAAGTAATTTCTGTTTAAAGTATTTTATTAAATTTTCTCTCTCTCTGATGATGATTCCTTTCCCCCTCCTCTGTGTTGATAATACTGGTTTTACATGCTGTCTGTATTGGCTTGACAAGATGTGGTGTAGCTATGCAAGAGAAGATCGAACTGATTACCTGTGTTTTTCTCATTTCTAAGCTTAAGGATTGGCTCCATCAGATTTCACCTCTTGTTTATCTACAAAATTCTTTATGTCTTGTAGGCTTGTAAAATTAAGAAAAGAATAGTTTTATTACTGATGAAAGGGTAAATAAATGGGAAAACATGTTTTGGACTAATTTTCTGGTGGGGGGCTGGGGCTGGGGAATGGGGAGAGTAGACTTATACATTCTTCCTAGTGGAGAAATTTTTTCTAAAGTAACTTTTAGTTTCTGTCTCCTCAGCTATGGCAGAATGCCTGAGCTTTAAATTGTCTGTGGTAATGAAAGGTGACATCAGGTGAAACTGGAATTTAGCATTGGGTCTAATGGGATATTTTGTGGGACTCTGGTGTCTGTATACAGACACCAGAAAGAGTAGGAGTCTGCTGTGAAAGGTTTGGAGAATGGCATGTGGACCCATTTGAAAATTAGAAGTAAAGACTAAATTTGTCTTTCAAAGAAGGATATTAAAGGGGTACCTCGTATTATTTTGCAGAGGGGAATGTGTTATAAAGCATGATCTAATCATGCTCCGAGATGCCTGTTAGGACTTTTATGGTTTGTTTCTTGCTTTACTTTTTTTCTTACTGGTATGATGTGGTATACTGTGTAAAGAGTTGATGAAAGAAGTTAAAGGTTGTTTCATCATATTACTGGAATGAACAAATGAATGAATGTGAATAACAATATAGTTCTGGGGCTTGGTTACTGATTATAACTGCATGGCATCTACAAGAATATTGAATCAGTATTCTGGGTCAGAGACTACGAAATGATTGACTGCCAGTTTAATTCCAGAGCCAAGGTGGCCAACAGAGCAGGGGAAACGTGTGTAATGCACAGACAAAATCCAGGAAAGTGAATGAGTAAAAGAAAAGATGCTCAAAAGATGCTTCCTTTGTTGGCCTGGTTTCTTTTTAGAAATATTCAATACATATGCAGCTGCCAGGTGGAGACCAGCTGATTAAGAAAGGATAGGTTTCTGTTTGAGTCAGTAGGAAATACTCTTTTTAAAAGACAGAAATGTAAGCATTTCCTACATCAGGAATCTGAGTGGATAAAATTATACCCCTGGATGATTCAGCATCAGCAGCTTTTTGAACTCTTAAGTCACTGGGATCATTTTGTCTTTGCTTGGAATACGATATGTTAAATTTAACAGATTTTGATATGTTAAGTTTTTGTTCTAGTTTCTGTATTTCATTCAATAATCATTTACTGTCTATTCCCTTTTTCTTGCATTTTGTCTGTAAAATTCTTAATAGCTGATTGTCCTTGACAATAACTGGCATTTGTCTTAGTTTTTACCCATAGTGTCATTCCAAATGCTTGTAGGAGTTTACTACCATAAACATTTTTGTTCAGTCACCAAAATCCTAATTGGAGGTTGACAGGTAGTGCTGTCTCTGCCATCATGCTTTCTCCAGCATCTCAGTTTTAGATAGCTTTAATAAGTTTTCTCTTAGCGACCAGAAGCAAGAGATAAATGTGTTTTTCCTCTTTGAAAGAGTGGTCAGGTAATTTTCTCTAAAATACAGTGAAATCTCATTTCCTTCCCAGAATTAGTGGTTCACAATATTCAGATATCCAGCAGAAGGCAAAAATGTTAAGGTGTACTGACGTACCTGCTTTGATTTGGCTGATAGTAACTGTATGGTCAGTTAGGATCATATTTATTCTATAGTTTTTCTCCTCTGATTGTCAAAATTCTATGCTTCTTGCTTGGCAGAGAGACTTCTTCTGATGGACCTTACTACCAGAATATATTTTATTCTTTCATTAAAATCAGCTTCCATGATAGCTTTAGTATTGTATCGTTGCTAATTCCCCTCTAGTGCTTCAGACCCTGCTTAATGTGACCAGCAGGCTGAGGGAGGTCATTCTGCCCCTCTGCTCTGGGGCTCATGACATCCCACCTAGACAAGTGTTTTCAGTTCTGGGGCCCTCTCATAAGGTTTGTGCAAGTCAGAGGAGGATTGTGAAGATTATCAGTGGGCTGGAGCACCTCTCCTGAAGACAGGCTGAGAGAGTTGGAGTTGTTCATCCTGCAGAAGAGAGGGCTCCAGGGAGACCTTGGAGGACCTTCCAGTACCTAAAGAGGCCTACAAGAAACCTGTAGAGGGATCTTTTAAAATGGCATGTAGTGACAGGACAAGAGGAAATGGCTTTAAAGAGAGCAGGTTTAGCTTAGATATTAGGAAAAAATCCTTTACTGTGAAGGTGGTAAGACACTAGAACAGATTGACCAGAGAGGCTGTGGATGCCCCATCCCTGGAAATGTTCATGTCCAGGTTGGATGAGGCTTTGAGCCTCACCTGGTCTAGTGGAATGCCCAAGCCAGGGGGATTGAAACGAGGTGATCTTCAAGTCCATCTGCCACCCAAGCCTTTCTATGATTCTGTGTTGCCAGTGACACTATGGATCTGGTGAAAGGCTTACAAAATTTTCAGTAAAGATAGAATCTAGTGGGTCTGGAGGTGGATCCAGGTGCTTTCTTCAGTCCAGTGAAAATGCAAGCACTGCTGTTCCCAGCAAGCTTTCTTGTACAGACCTCTGTCCTTCTGGAGCAGGGGCCAAAAAAATGACACCAGGTTCATTCACCAACTCTTCACACTGCCCTTGAGGAGCTATTACAGCTCAACAGATTAATCAGATAGATTAATACTCCTACTCTCTGGTGATTACCAATGATCTGTTTTGATGGTTCTTATTCTGGCACTTTTCCCACTGAAACCCTTTTCCATGTTAAAGTGGAACTAATTAATTCTAGGGAAATACTGAGTGGTTACTTTCAGGTTAACAGTTCATCCAGTTTATGTCTGGATGCTCTAAGTTCCACTGAGACTAACCAATTGTCCAGACAGTGTAATAAAGTTACCTTGCTACTGGATATATATAACCTTTTTAGTAAGTGAGATCATAAGTAGTTATAGTCTTATGGTTCTGAGTTGCATGGTTTGGCTTTTCTGTCAGGAAGATGTCATGTGTTTCTTTTACTGAAGATCACCTGTATTTCTTCAGCAGTACTTTTAGGTAGACAGCATTCTTCTGCACAGGGATCATAATCTGCCATGTGCTAATAGCACATGTCACTCCACTCCAGAAATGGCATCATTGTGCTGACCACCTTTAAAACAAAGTATCTGTCATATGATAGCAGCTGAGAGTCATGACGGTGACATACAACATTGTACAACAATAAAGATGATACTGTGGGAATTATGTACAATCTTTAGTCGGGCTGTCCCAGCTCTTTTAGCAGAGACAGTAACATAGATAACACATTTGTAGCAAAGTGAAAAATAAACCTGCCCTACTTCTGCAATTATCAAATAATCAAAACTTGTGATTGTGAGATAATCAATATAATCACTGCATCCTCAACCATAAAACTTTACATTAAGATGTTGATTTTTAGGGTTTTTTTGGGGTTTGGTTGTTTTTTATTTTGTTCTGGTTTTTATACAGGTGGATAAGATTCAATCCTGTGTTGAAAATATTTTCCAGTGTTGTATTATTCTGACAGCCTGGCCTAATGTTCTCAAAATGAATTGTCTCTCTCTGATTTTTTGAAATCAGCTTTTAAAAATATGATTATGAAAAATGTTATCTTTTAATTAGTTCCAGAGAAAATGCAGTTGTGGAAGATTTTACCAATATGAATCTTCTCTAAGGAAAAGCATTTTAAAGCAACTAGGTTGGCAAGCTGCTGTCTTGATTGCTAAACCCAAATTCAAGAAATTCCAGTTTTACTTTAGGGTAGGCACATTCTTACAGAAAACACACGAGGTTTTGCAGTGATTTATATACTTTGCCAGCTCACTTGTGTGATGTTCAATATCTTGAAGAATGAACTCCCTAGGATTAGGCACTTGGTAGCCTTGAGCACCTCTTTGTTCTCTCAGATTTTGTGCTTAATTGCTTTGCTACTTATTTTTGAGGGGGTTTTTATTTTCATTGTGCTGCCATTAATAGATTTATTTCTTATTCTTCTCCTTTTTGTTCGAACATTTTATACTTTGAGCTCTTAGCATATTTATTCTGTATAAGATACGAGGCTGACAAAAGCCAACCCCAAAGGGACTCTGCCACTTCCAGTTGTGTCTGAAGTAATCTCTATGCAGTTGTGAGCAGGAACTGTCCCCAAAAGCGCTGAGTTGATCCTTGTGACTGGGAAACTGCGTTACAGTGGCTTGATGGTTTGTCATAACTGAGTAGCAAAAGGACAGAAGGTCTTGAAGAAGATGAAGCATATGATCTAACATTTCAGTCAGCAGGAATAAGGGTATTCTAGAGAAAATTTAGATAAAGTGGATGAGATTCAGTCATTCCCAATCTTCAGTGGATTGACAGCAGTATTTCTAGGTTATGTATCATTTGAGGCAAGGCAGGGTCTGTTTTTGCCCTCAGTTATGAGGGACCAATATACCCTAAGGTACCTAATGCTTTCTCTAAAAGAACCAAAACCTGTGCTCCAGAAAGAGCTTGGATCCTTTGGCAAAGGTGATAACATTACATGTGGTTTTGTTGACCATTACCCTTCTGGAATTATCCAAAACAATGGATATTTTCATGTTTTATCTCATTTCTCAGGTGGTAGCCACTCTACTGTCTTATATATTGTCTTGAGGTTGTTTCTTCACTTCAGTGTGATCCAGCCCCCTTTCCTGTTCCCACAACTTGTAAAAACGGCTGTAGTCCAACAGAAGCTGAATAGTCTCCTAAATCTCCTGGCAGCACTGCTGGGAGAAGAGTTCCAGTCTTGATACTTCTTGCGTCTGGAATCAGACTGCAAGGACAATAATAGCACAGCATATGATCCAATGGGAAAGCCAGAATACAGCTAATCTGAGGTACTATGCTGTATTTCTGGAGTGATCAAGTATTCTTGAGTGATTCGCAGAAAGCAGGTTGGATTGGAAGGGACCCCTATCTTTTGCTCAGAACAAGACTAATTTTAAATTCGATCAGATCAGTCAGAGTCTTGTCCTGTTGAGATGAGACATTCTGCTGGAATGGAGGTGCCCAGCCTTCCTGAGCAACCTGTCCCAGGGACCAGCAGTGTTGAGAGTGATATCTGTACTGTGCCCTTTCCTTCAGCATGGCCACCAAACACACTGGTTTTTTTCAGTATATAGATTTGCAACATGGTACATTTCAACTTTTATTGTCATAGAAGAACAATAGGCAGCAGGTAATATATGATTTGCAAGGTACAATTTTTGAAAGTACTCTTTTGGCCTGCAGTGAGGAAATGTCTATTCAACTATCTTAGTGCCCAGTAGTGAAAATCAGGCACCTCTGCCTCTGAGAGGATCACTTTGTTTGTTCTTTCTGGAATTGACACTAAGATGAAGAAAAACTGATGCATAAGCAATAGTTATTTTTGGAGGGAAAGTGAAAATAGTGAAACATATTTAGTACATCAAAGAAATTGCCAAGGGAGGAAATTGTTTATTTGAGGTTCTTAAAAGCTATGGGCATCAAGGAAGGAGAGAAAATCTTCAGGGGGGGACTTGGGAATGTTTTTAATGGTTTCAGAGAATTAATGGGATAATAAAATAATTAAAAAAGGAAAAATTTCACCTGAGGCTGTCAAATTTGACATAACTGATAGGAGATGGAATTTCCTAGGTTGTACTTGAAGAAGAATTAATTCAAGAAGTGTCAACTGGCCAATAAATCATTTTGGAAATGCAGAAGAGGTCTGTAGCTTGCACAAGAAAAATCTGTTTGTTTTTGTATGTGAAAAGATCACCGCATAGTGTGCCAAACTCTGTTTAAATATTGGCAGACAGGACTCTGAACAAAGACTGTTTCATCACTTTAAGCACAGGCATCTTGTAAATTACTGTGCAGTGTGAATTTTATTTATTTGTATTTCCGTTGTTTTCTCTCTAATTTCAAAATGAATTTTCCAAATATTCTTTTTCTCTTTTATAATTTGTAATTTATTTTCTCAACTTCATATTTTTCAAAAGCTAAAATCAGCAATAAGGCAAATATTTGGCTAAGAGCTTTGAGCGAGTTGCTCTTATTTCTAGACATCTTTATTGCTACCCTCTGTATTCAGCCTTCCTCTTCTTCCCCTCCCTCTTATATTTCTGTCATCCAAAAAAGGAGTTAAGCTGGATGGGATTTGGGGTGACTCCTGCTCTCTGATTTTTTTAGATATTTTCTCTCTTCAGATGGGTTGCAGTTGTTTTCATTTTGTTTCTGCTTTTTCAGATGAGAAACTACCACAAAGCATATCTGCAAGAGCGATCACTTGTTTTCTGTGGCATGTGTGATATTCTGCAGCAGAGACAATACTCTCAATACAATACAATACTACTTATATCAGTGAACTAAGATTTTCATTATTTCAGCTTCTTCTCTGTGGAGTTTTTCTGCAGTTTTTGTTGTGGCCCAGACTTGTGACAAGGGCTGTTTGCCGCTAAAGGGGATCAAATCACTAGTTTAGTTTGGAGGAAAGGTAATTTCCAGGCTGTTTTTACTTGATATTTTACTTATGTCAATTTGTAGTAACTCAGAGAGCCTACTGGATTTTGTGGAGTTTGCTGTATTTACAGTTGGTGTTACCAGTAAGTAGCCAGCAAGGCCACTGTGGAATAGAAGTGACATTATCAGTCATCTTTTCTCCTGTCTGGACTTGCAAGCAAGGGAAGTACACCCACTTGTCTGAGCTGGTGTAGGAGGTTGTATGTGTACATAGATAAGAAGAAATTACCTATATTTATGGGAAGAAATCCTTCTTCCATTTGGAACTGTCAGGCTGAGCAAAACAGTTGCAATTCTCCTTCAGTAAATGTGTGATTGACGCCAGTCTTGCTTCATGCAAACCCTTAAACAGTTATTGCAAGACAAGGCGACTTCTGTTCACTGGCTGGTTGGCCTTCTTGGACATAATTTCAGCTGCTTCTTTGAAATTCCCATTGAAAGTTTTTGAATTTAAAATGAGGCAACGTTTTAAAAATACTCATTTTTGGAACTGCCCATTGTATTGGTAAGGTAGAACAAGTATTGGTAGCAATTTTGTAGCAATAGTTTACTTTTCATTTCCTTGCTGTGCAGAAGGATTCGTTCTCTTCTGTGGCATTCTCTTCTACTTGAAAAGCTTGACACTAAGTGGATATATATTTTTAAATATAGACAGGAAAGCTATTATTTTTTATTTAGCTTTTACTGTGTAATGGAATTTGTGACAAGGTTATTTGCTTCAATATAATGTTGCGTACTGATTAGTGTTCTTTGGAAAGGGCCTTGAGGCGTGTTGCACGTAAGATGCTATATAAGTAGGGAATGGAAGGGTAAACGACCTTCATTTAAATGCAGTCAAGTAATCATTATCAAAGTTTTAAGCAATTTGAACTGCCTAACAGGAGGTATGATGACAATAATTGCCAATGTCCTTAAAGGACAGCTGTACCCATTTGATCACTGCTACATGCTTGAAGTTCATAAAAGGAAAACCACTTTGCACAATCTCTGTGTTGTATTCGAAGATAACTATTTTAAAAACAAATAAGCAAACCAACCAGCCAATCAGAAAAAAAACCAAAACAAACAAACAAAAAACCCCAAAACAAACAAAAAAACCAACCAGCCAAAGAAAACCGCAAAAACTACCCCAAACCAACCAACAGAAAAACATCTATTTCAAAATGGATGTTTTGGAGGTCTCTGCATGTAAATCAACAGAGTTTTACCATACAGCAGTGTAGGTGCCAACACCAGAAGGCACGAGTGAATTATAAAGTTAGAAGGAAGAAAAAGGGCATAAGTATTTAAATAGGAGTGAAGCAGGCAGTGTATACCTAAGAAGGAATGGTTCTGCCATTCAAGTGAAAGGAATGTTGGGCTCTGCAATGTTGTTCTGAGCTTAACCTTTAGGTACCTTGGGTCAAGGAAGTGAGTTATACTGAAGGACTGAGACAAAATGTATTCATATTTCTGTTTTCTCTTTTCCATGCCCAGAATCATCTTGAAATATACCCCCACATGGACGTGCCCAATCAAAAAGGATTTTGCCCATTTTCTGAGGTGCATATAGTGGAGCTTGGCTCAGCTTGGAACCAAGTGTTTGTTTCTTAGTGTGGCTCTGTGCCAAGTTAATATTTCCCATCTTTATCTTAATGTTCTTATCACTGGCCTAGTCCTACCAGCTTTCCACAGGCTAAGAAGAGCTCTGCAACCCTTCTGAGATGGGTATATAGAACACATAAGGGCCTAGGGAATCTCTAAGTCCAGTCTGCTACTGTCACTATATATTATAATATAAAATGATAAAGCTGTGTCTTAACATGAGCTAATTATTTTTGTCCTTCAGGACTCCAGTTGGCTGTTCAATAGTGTTATTGCCCTGGGAGTTACAAATCTTCTAATTTGCAGCATAAAAATATTTATGGCTGTTTTATACTTGTTTGTTCTTGTGCCAATGTTGTCTTCTTGACTTCAATAGTTCATCTCCAGTGTATATACTTTGCTGATTATATTTTTACAGAAGAGTCATATTCCTGTTCAGTCTTGGTAGGGTAGACCAAGCCAATGTCTTTTATTCTCTTTGAATGTACACTCTTCATTCCCAGTGTCATTCCTATAGCCCTTCCTTGTCCTTTTTCCAGTTTAAATTAATCTTCCCTGAATAAAATCAGAACTACTGTTCTGGTGAGGTTTCAGTCTGAAATGACATTAATACTATCTGGGAAAAAAAAATCCTGTTTTTATTCTGCAACTGCATAGCTTGTTTTCATATTTACATCTAATTAGTTGGTGAAAGTACATTTTCCAATCAGTTTATACATTTCAGGGTTTTTTACTTTTTCTCTTCCTTGTGCTTAAGTTTCAACTTGTACTTTTTTTTTTCCACTGTTATCTCATAGTTGATAGTACTACTTTCTCTTCATTACCTTTGCTTACTTGGACTATGTTATTTTACCAGGGTGATGTTTTGATATTTCTTCCCACTGGTGGTGTCTCCTAATTCTGTGTCGCCTGCAAGCTTCCGCTGTGTGTTTCTAGTGATGTCATATTCATTCTCAGTAATGAAGTTAGGGGAGTTGTGCAGAGTGATCTATGAGGAGCATCATTACCAAGCTTCCTTCAGTTCATTAGATGTTCTTTCAATACTGTCATTATATCCCTTTTAGTATTTCCCTAACTAATTTACAGTCCTTTTACTAATTCCTATTTTTCCAGCTGTAACAAGGTAACGCTCACACACACATATATATGTGCTGATGTGCAGTTAGATGATTCAGTAATTTCCTTTGCTTAAAATCAGCCATATTATCAAAGAAATTAGCTTGGCATAAATTACCTTACATCAGCCATTGTGAGCTTCATCTCATTCTTCTGTTCTATCTATATATTTATTTAAACACTGAATTAATAGAAGAATTATTGTCTGGATCAATTTACCTCTTTTGCCTCCTTAAATAATGGTGACTCCCCCTCAATTCCCTCCAAGTCCCAATAAAATTATGGACATTTAATGAATAATTTCCTTGACTGCTCCAGCACACTTCATTTTTTATCCCCCTATGTCTATTATTTTGACATGACCTGAGAGTTTTAGCCAGCCTATCCCTTTTTATGTTTTCACAGTCTATAACATCATCAGACACCCGTTTCTGTCTATTTTTGTTTTTCCTAAAGAACACATGCATTTTGGTATGTGTTTCAGCGCTTGCTGTTTCAATATATTTTACTTTCCTGTAATAGTTTTATTCATCATGCAGCACTCCAAACTTTCCCATTTTGTTTAAGAACACAAGTAGCAGAGCAACAAACCTTGAAAGTATTTCTTACTGATTGGATCCAGTTCTCTAATGTATCTATTCATGAGCCATACTATCTAATTGATGGTTATTTACATCAAAATCAGTATTTTCTTCTAAATGTCCCTCATATTACCCCCTCTGTTCTTTAAGCCATTATTGTGACCCTGTTTTCTTGATTTCCCCCTTCCTTTGAATCAAATCCAGATGTCAAAAATGTGTGCCTCTCCCAGCAGTCTTCCTTTCTTTTCTGGTTTACCATGAATATATGCATAGATGTGTGCTCATCAATGAAGGGAGAGATCTCAATATAAATTTAGGGAAACAGTGTGTAGATGCAAATTGTACTGCAAAATTAAACTCAGAATTTGTCTTTCTGAAAAGTTTTCTCAGGTTTTTTGATAGCTCTTTCTCTGTTTTGGACTAATTTTTTTAAAACTAAAATAAATTCAATGAAGACTTCTGGAAAACTTGGAATATGTCTCACTGTGTTTTAAGTTGACCTACCATCTATCTTACACATGAAAGAATAAAATTCTAATACATAGGAAATTGGCGTAGATATTTTACTGTCATGAGTATGTAACTTAACGTCAGTGAAATTCTTCAGTTTTACTCTCTCTTTGGTGTCTCCCAGGCTACATCCGTATAAACTAAATGGTGCCAGGCCATACACTCAAGCATGGACTCATGACCACTAACCTCCATTCTGTGCCACTGGTACTCCAGGCTGGAGACTGGGACCTGGCCCGCTTTATTTATTAGTAGCAAAGAAATTATTTCTGGAGAGAAATATTTGCCGAGTAAGTTCCTATCTGGTTGTCTTCCAGAAACTATCTTTCCCCTACAGCTAGATGTAAGAAATGTTTGTTTTATTCTTAATCAGTAAGAATGACTGAAAGTAATCATGGCAGGCGGGAAGGGTTTGGGATGAACATTTATGTCTGAGCTGTTAAGTTTTCCAGCCTTCAGCCTACTTTGGATATCAATGCATTGAGTTATTGTGTAGAATGGGGAGGAGCAAGGAAAATATTTTTTTTTCCTGAATTTTTGACAGAGAATCACTCTCCCAGGTTCTGTGTGAGAACTGGGGTCCTGTAGAACTAAGAATGTTCTTTCTGTATATCTGATGAAAAGACACTGTCCTAGTTTTTGTTCTTTTTACATGCTCACAACTCTTCTCCACAAATTGTTCATACCAAAGTCATCCTCTTTTTACCTTACAGTCTTTACTACGAGAAAAGATGCTGCTGTTCTCTGTGGACCATCAGAAAGCCCTCTTCTCTGTCTTCTTGGGGAGTAAAACTAACCTGTTCTAAATGAAGAACTTCTGCATGGAGAGGGAGGAAAAAGGAGCATGGTTTTCAGTAGACAAGCAAAAAAATTTAGGATGCTTCTTTTAAGCAAGCAGATTTTGCTTGAGTCTCCTGAGATTTTCTTGCCACTGTTTTCCAATGAAGCTGTGTTTACAAGATTATTTTAGCATCAAAACTCAGCTGCATTTAATTCCACTGGATTGCACTTCTGTTACTTTGAGGAGGCACTGATGTGTATATCAGCTCTGTAGAGTTCTGAAAGAGATTTAAGAAACAAACATCATAAAACAAACATGTCAGTAAAAATTCAATTATAAGTCAAAATGTCTTGTAGTTTAGATAGAAAAAAATAAAGGGAAGCTAACAAAAGAAGAACATATGTATATTTTTAGCCACAAAAGGATTTTATACATCTTTGTGAGCCACAGTGCTGCATTATCTCATAGAACAGGTGAAAAAAGAAATACTGCGAAGAGTAACTTCTATGAGAACATTGTTTCACATATAGCTAATTAACAGAGACAGTTCAGATGCTTACAGAGCTAACACAGGTAATTTTAGTAAGAAAATTACAGAAAAGCAACAAATAATTAAAGTAATGATGAAATTTATGATTCCGCTGGGTGTATCTTTTTCAAAGAGAAAATAGCCTAATCCAAAGTGGAAAACTATAGAAATGGAAAGCAAAATTTTAAAATTCGTAATAGACTTAAAGTCTGTGCAATGCCATGGCAAGTTTCATTCATGCCCAAATAGGTTTTGAAGTCTACTTCACAATACTCCAGAAGATACTTGAGAGCTGTCTGGACCCAGTCCTGTGCCATGTGCTCTAGGGTGAGCTTGCTTGAGCAGGGAGGTTGGGCCATAAGATCCACTGTGGTCCCTTCCAACCTGACCCATTCTGGAATCTTTTTTCTTTTGAGTTCCTGTATGTGAAGGAGATTCATTTTATAGTGCGAAACTTTCTACTGTCTTATTTACTAGTTTTGCATCTTCTGATATATTTAGCAACACTGCAGATGAATACAATTAGAATTTTTTCACCATTTGCTATTACATTACATATCATTACAACACAACTATTATCTTTGCTTCACCAGGAGCTACCTCTGACAATTACCTTGTTCAAAGCTAAAATTCCTGATTTCAAATTGAGTAGCAGTATTTTCAGTGGGAATCTGGTGATGATCTGGAGAGCTGACCCCTAGGAACTACAATTGCTCCTTAATTTCTCCTTGTTCTGGGAAAGTAACTGCTGTATTTCTATTATCATACTTAGGCATTAGGCATAATTTTGACTTAATAGATGGCACCAAAAATGTTAAACACAGAAATATGCTTCATTTAAATAATAAGTTATTTTGTTGAAGCTGAGTGTAGGGGTTTTCCCGGTAGTAAACTGTGTGATAGGAGTGCAAAGAAATCTGGAACTCAATTTCCATGTTGGCAAAGTCCTTTCAAAGACTCAGTTGTAGTATGAGTAAAGTAAGCTGTGCTTTGAATTGATGCAGTAGTTCTCACTAGTGAGGTGAAAGTGAAATTAAACATGGTATTTTTCCTGTGTAAATCTCCTAATACTATAGTTATTATTTAGATGTCATAAATCAGCAGACAAACAAGTCTGTAGAGTTGCTGTGCATGAAACAAGTTATCTTATTTAGCCACATGTTGAGATTAACTCAATTTCTTCCTTGCATGTGATATTTTAGCTAAGCAGTAACTTAATTTGAATACACGAAGTAGTAAACTGCTATCTCTTGGAATCAATTTTACAGAGACATTTAATCAATGCTGTTTGGAAAGAATAAGTTCAATATATGCTGTCATACATTAATAACATCTAAGTTATTTTCTGGAAGAAATGCACTGATGTGTTAGCGTATGCTTCTTTTCCTGGAGTATCTGTGAGCATTTTCCTTTAGACTGTGTCTGACCATTTTTGTGATAGGCTGGCTAGTGCATAGATGGCTTTTGTGTGTGAGTGGCTACATTTTATATTACTTAGAATAAACAAGGTTACATCTTAATAATGCTTTAATAGGGGTTTCATTGATTATGTGTCATTCCTGTTAGTTCATAGGAGTTTCTATTAAGCATTTACTTGGGTGCATTTTCTGTGATTATGGTAAGCATTCAATGGTTGGACCTCATTCATTGTCTCTATTTAGCATTATCTCCTTTTTTATCTTTATACATCTGTGTGCATGAAGTGTTATTTCTCCGGGAAGTTTACAACAGTGGTAAGAATATTGCATTAAAAAAATGGAAAGAAATTTGGTCCCTGTTACAGATCATACTAATAGATATGCATGCCTGTTTATTTGAGAGAATAATTTTTTTCTTAGGCATCCACAGTCATTTCAAATACAGCATGCAGTGCATCAGTTCTATCAGATACTGTGTGTAATGTGCTCACATAAGCTTCTCAAGGCACAAATCTTGAATGTACAGGAGTTGTTTTATATTCTAGGCTTTCTAAACACTGTACTAACTATTGAAACTGTATCAATCTGATAGTTCGGGGCCAGAATTATAAAACGTAGAAGTGCAGGGCTGTGTTAAAGGTGAGATCTTTGTATTTGAATTTTACTTGAATTGATCCATAAAGTTATTTTTAGAAGTTACATTCTCATAACATCTACATAATCTGGTTTACTCTAATCTGATTTTTCCAAGCTTTTTAAGCAGTGCTGAAAATTACTTTAGGGAATAGATTTGCTTTCAAACTGAGTTTTCAGAATAAAGTTCGGGTCATTGTGTTCCTTAAGAGATTGGCTGAATGCCACTAATAGTATGTTGTGACTGTTTTTAAACCTGACAGTTGGCTACAATACACTTGAGTAACTTACAGTTTTATTGTCAAGCCAAGGTATGATTTCAGTAGAGATGGTATCTGGCATCCACAGAAGATATTATCATCATTTAGTAATAAGATGCACTTCATCATTTTTTGCAGGTTTACTCATTATGTTGTGCCCTGCATTTGAGTTTAGTTTGCAAAAAAAAAATTATTTTAAAATGTAAGTTCACAGTTTAGAAGCCTTTGAGGCATGATATGAATATCAATATCAACAAAGCTTATGGAGCACATTCAGTATCTCAGTTGCAGAGATGCTTTAAAAAATGTTTTCAGAGTAAAATAGTTAAAATTCAGAATTAGTCTCATTGACCTGAGAAAAAATAGATTTGTAGACATAGACAATATCCTTTATTAGATTAGTGACTCTGGATGGAACAGTTGAAGAAGTGCTTTCTTAACATCTTTTTTATAAAAGGCATATTCATTACTAACATTACTTTTTGTGTAATATGGATGGAGTCAAAATGAAATTCTGTACCTGCACATTCCTGGTTGCTGAGAGATGCTAAGTGAAGAACACTACGAATACAGAAAATGTCACTTCCAAATCTAGTTTTTTAAACACCTCTAGAGAATCATGCCACTGCACAGACAAGAAGCCTTTGACATCGTACCTTCTCAGGCAGTTCTGTTTCTTCCTAGTTCATGTTAGATTAACAGAATTAATGGGATGATGTTTTTATCGTGCCTTACTTCCTAAATATTAACACTTGCTTAACTGTGGGCAGTTGATATCTCTTTTTCCTCTATTTTTTTTTTTAGGTCTCTAAAAATGTGCCATTTTAAATTACAAAAGTCAACATTGCTTAAAGCATATACGTATTTCTTTTTTCCCCTACAAAATTTTGTTATTATAGAGTAGCAAGATGTTAGAATGGTGAACCTACACAAATGCATATGAAAAACAAACCTGATTCGGCCCTGACATGTGAATTCATTTAAAAAGAATAATGCTGCAAGACAATTGGGTAGTTGGGTCTAACAGTAAACTACCATGCTGTAGCTGTAGTTATAATCTTGTGAAGTTGAGCTGTACCATGGAGGTCTTCAAAACATGAAACATTTGTGGACCAATTTATTCAAGCTCATGAACATCAAAAATCAAGAGACTCAAAGCTATTAAAGAGAACAAAAGATGCAGATTTAGATCCACAATGGGGTCTTGAAAGTCACTAGTTTGTGTGCTGAGGTCACATGTGTGATCTTGATTTTTCAGGAGCTGTGAGCCAGTCATTGCATGGAGGGACAGAGGGTGCATATCTATATGTACATATAGGTACCAGACCTGATGATTTACCAAATGAGATCTTTTAGTCTAAAGGGCAGCCAACCTCCTGATACTTGCCTGCAGCTGGAGTTAAGGGGAGAAGCAGAACACAGGGGCTGGTCACCTCCATGACTGAGTTTAATTCTGCCCAACTTTTGACACTGGCACAGCCAGGACCTGAAGGACTGCAGGCTGAGAGGGGTAACATCTTGGTTACATGGGCAGTGTGACTGACTAAAAATTTATGTGAAATAATATGCAGGTGTGACTTGCTGTTCTGGCAGAATGGAAGTTGCTGGGATGCAGTTTCTGACATGAAGTGAGTTAATGGTGGAGATGAGGTGTTTGTGCACAAATCCAGGTATGGCTCTACAAGCCCATCTATTGCTGCCATGTGCATCAGCAACAGCAAAGATGGTCGTGCCTCCCATGTTACAGAAATACATTAAAATTTATAGTATTTATTTGTAAACTCACAGATCATGTGCCATACTGTGTAAAGTGTGATTTTTTTTCTTTTTACTTTTTTTTTTCCCTTCTGGTTTAATGCTCGGAGTTAGTGTCATCCTAATTAGTTTCCACTGACAGAATAAATATTGTTCCATCTGTGCACTATTACAGTCAGCGACTGAAGGTTTGAAACACTTGAGCAGTGGATGTCAAGTAGTCTGTAAAGGGACTGGAAAGCAACTCATTTTGCATATATCACCATTCAGAAGGAGGTTAGGGGAGCAATTCTCATCTGTACTGCCTATCATCCCAAAATTATGCCAAAATTTTGTTCCTTTTTTCAACAGAATTTACTTGATAACGATCATGAATAATAAAATTAAAGGATTTCATGCATTATGACAACATAAAGCCTTTTTTTCTTTTTACAAGTTTGCAAATATGTTTTACAAAGGAAACATTCATTACCAAATACTGAGAGTGGGCTAGATGAACTAATATCCTTGTTTATTAGACATTCCTGAGACAAGAGGCAGAGCAACTTGTAAGGAATCTCCTTTCCTTTTCCTGTGCACTTTACCGAGTAAAAGAAAATGCACATTTGTAGAAGGTAACTCTATTTAAGCCTTATTCCTGGAAATTCCTTTGGCAAAATTAAAAAGCAAGTGACCATTGTATTTAGAGTTCATTTTGGTGTTGCAGAGGACTTTCAGAAAATTAGTCAGGCAGGAGGAGCAGGCACATAGACTTCTCTGTAAGAGAAACTGGCTTCTGGCTGCAAGGCTGTCTGACATTGAAAATATTTCTTGTGAGTAATAATCCTTTACTTAATGTGATGGAATTTTTCCAGTTCAACTTCTTGTAGCTTGATTAAACAAATTAATTTTTACATAATTGGAAATCAGCACAGCTCTTCATGAAGTTGTTTCTTGGTATTTAAAAAATAGTCTTAAAAGAACATTGACATCTCAACTATTTGAAAAGAGACAAATCCCAGCAGCATCCTTAGGAAATGCTATAGACTATATAAATCCGATTACCCAAATTCTTTATTAGCTGAAACAGAACAATATGTGATGCTATCTATGAAATGTATAGCTAATACCCCCGAGTATCCAAAATTATTCAGTATCTGCATATTATACTAATGACTAAAGCTGCCCAATCCCTTTAGATTTTTTTTTTATTTTTTTAATTCTCAGCAACATTAGGGGTAAATGTAAATATTTCATTAGCAATTCTATAATAAGAAACTTTAATTTGCATAAGATTATTATAGTTAAAGAGAATGCATTCAGCTTTAGACCGTAATTGACTGCAAACCTAATTTTCAAACCTATCGAAACCTGTGCAGAGTTCCTGGGGTGTGTTTGGGGTTTGTTTGTTTGATTTTTGGTTTCACGGGGTCCATTTTTTGTTCGGAGTTTGAGTGGGCTTTTTTGGTTTCTTAGGTTGGGTTTTCCTATATGTTAAAGTTAGGACATGTTAAAAAAAAAAAAAAAAAAAGAAGCTCCTGCTCTGCTGTGGTTTTTAATGTTGAGAAATTGTATATTCACTTTGAATATATTGTGTTTGCTCTGATAAAAAATAAAACTTTTGTATACATAAAGGAGGAAAAGCAGCATTTATTGGGAATTTGACGATTCTGCCTTTACTTGAAGTTTATTTTTTTTAATAATTTTGCTACACAGATTCAATTATCTGGCAGCTTTAAAAAACTAGAACTTGTAAAAAAATGGCCTTAGAGAAATGTTATTCTACATCATGTTTAAATACTTAGACTTCTGTCTTACTGAAACATATGTTCTTTGGATTTAAAAAGAGCTAAAACCAGAATATTGGCACGATTAGGAAATTACATTGTGCCACTGATTGATAGGTAGTTGAATGAAAATGAACTGAAAGGTTTGTAGAAGTAAATGTGTATTCTACTTCTGCTTAGACAAATGCTGTTGTGTTTACCTGAGCTATAGGAGAGTTACGGAGGTGAGAAGAGGCACCTTTCCTTTCCATGTTTAGTTTGTTCGTGTCAGTGTTTTCACTGTGCAGTCAGTCATAAACAGAAGGACAGGCTCACCCTGAAAGAGAGAGCAATTTAAAAATTTCACAATCTCACAACTTTTTTTATGTCATCATTACACATGAACAAATGGAAACCCATCAAAATTAAATATGTACTGAAAGGGCATGCTGGCCTTTAATGTTGACTGTCTGGCAAGAACCACTTATTTATTTAAGCTTTTTTAAAACCAGTTTCTGAAACCAGCTATGCCAAAGAGATGCTCATCTCTAAGAAATGATTTAAAGGTTATAATTGGAGAAAGGTCTTTTTATTATTCTTAAACCATTTTGTTGATTCTCCCCCCACCCTTTTTTTTCCCCCCATTTATTATGTGTTCCCTAAAGGCCTCCTACACATTGAAGTCCACAGTGAAACTCACTAGTGGGGATGAAGCAGAGAAGCCACTGCAGGACTCCCTATTTCAAAGCTGAACCAATATTCACCATTGACACATTCATTCATCTGTGCAGGGTCATTGGAAATCCTCTTTCTCTAGTTTTGCCTTCCCTTCAGGGAGCAATGCTTAAAAGAGCAAACCCCTGGTGTGAAGAGATAGAAGAATTCTCAGCGTGGCCAGTGGTGCCAGGAATCGAATTAAAGTTGTCCATTTGCAGATGACTGTATAGTCAGCTCCCAGCATATTCAGCTGTGGGGCNAAAAAGTAGTTTCTCAGAAAAAAAGAAAAAAATGCTGAATTTCAAAATGTGTATGGTTCCTGCTGTTCCTTTTAGGTCTGGAGGTTGTTAATGATCACGTGCCAGGGAAGTAAATAATTACAGAATTTACTTCTGTGGGTAATTTAACACTTGTCACTTATTCTGCTATTGTTGACATCTCTATTTTGGCATAAATCAGATTCTGACATTACTAAACCTGCAATTTTGTTTTTCTTCACACACATTATCTCTTCCATGTGAAAGGCACTGGGGAGACACGGGCTGCCATGAAATCTGAAATGCCTGCAGTCAACATGAAGAGCGCCTCTTTATTTCAGTTTCATTCCCTGTTAATAAAGATGAACTTGGTGCACATTTGGGCACATTTAGAAATTGTCAAACAGAGATTCTGTAAAAGGAGTTCTAAGAATTTAAAGAAGTCTCTGTCAGTTTGGAGGATGAAAGGATAAGCACAGTTAACCATTTGGTCACCTGCCCAAATTCCCATTCCGGCAAACATAGTCCCCGCACGCGTGGGCGGCGGAGGAGTTGTTGCGGTGTATCCCTGTCCTTCGTGACTGCTAGAAGGTTTCATTCTTGTGACTAATTTCAAAGAAATCTCAAGCAAAGGGTATTTCTGTGAGTAACAGTGGCACGATCTGCCGCCAACATAAATCGCAGTTTCTTCAAGGAGCATCAGGAAAGGAAGGTGGAAGAAAGTTGGAGGCTACGAATTACACCACTGCCTAATTATGCAGCTTTATTCATATGACTAACGAGATATCCACATGCATGTTAGCAACACAGAGGCCTGAATTATAGACGTTCAGAACAACTTGAAGAAGGGAGCAGGGGAACCGTTCAAATTTAAATTCTCTGTCACAGCAACTTGTGACTTTAGATAGATCCATCCCAGAAATACAGATTAAATTTTCCTTTTCAACTAGAGCACACAGGTGGTATCTTTATGCAGTGCATATAAAAGTAAGCTCATTGTTCATCCTGTAACCAGCACTTCTATACCCAAGTATGTTAGGTGTTACAAAAAGGTAACATTACTGTGAGATATTTTAATCTAGTTGAATGACCTTACACAAGGGGAAGCGTTTTTCCAAGAGGGGCAGCCCAGTAATGAGGGTGAGGTGTGTCCTAAAATGCCCCAGAGCTCATTCTAGATTATCAACTACTGCTTCAGTTCCTAATTTGTGGGGCACTCTCTGCGTTTTCTGGGCAGTCTATCATTTAAAGTGCTGTGAGAGACAGTTTAATCATTTTAAGGATATGCTGTGTAACTGATCTTAGAAGTACCCAGTACTCACCAGAGATTTATCGAAAAAACATTTGTACCGTGACTGTCTTTTCTTTGAAAATAGTCAAAATATTAAAAAAAGCAGTCATGCTCAGCAGCAGTTTTCATTGATGCATTGAGAGCATTCCTCCTCTTTAGCATCCAGACCTTTTTTTAAGAAATGTCATTGCCGGTTATCCTCAATACAAAATGACCCATCAAACCTACCTTGGTGCAACCTTACCTCTTAAATATCAACCCATGCCCCCGTAACCATTTGTTATCAAGTACCTTTTAGTTCAGTCATGGCAAACTCAGTTTAACATATAGAATGAAAAAAAAAATGAATAGGACTCAAGGCGATTTTTATTAAATCAAATATGGGATATTAACTTGAAATGTTTTGGATGCATTCTTGAAAAAGTGACAAAAGATCTTTGCATAATAATGTGACTAGATAATTATGTGCCTAATGAAAGCCATGAAGAAAGTTTTTAAAAAAGAAAAATAAAATAAAAACAGCTAAAATGAGGTAAGGCAAATTTTAGTTTCCTTAACCTTAGCTTTGTACTTAAAAAATACTTGAGTATAAAGGTTCTGCCTCATTTTCCTGTCTTGTGTGGACTGAAGTTTCTAAAATCCTAATAAATGTGATTTTCTTGTTTCTGTTGTCTACTTTATTCTCAATATTAGCTATAGCTTCAGAGCAGCAGGTATGGTGGGTTAGGTATTCACTTGCCACTTAGCAAGTGCACTGGCAGAGGCTGAGATGGGATTGCACCACATGAATTTCCCAATTTCATTGGGAGTGAGTGTGCTGAGGGGCTGTGCTGTATCTGCAGTTAAATTCCTGAAGTGAGTGGCAATCACACAAGCTGGCCTTCAGTACATGAAGAAACCAGAAACAAGCTTGATAGGTGGTAGGAACAGGATGCTGCTTTGTTCACTTCAAAAACCTTTGCTGTCCTATTTTCTGACCACCCTTTAGCACTGCTGCTCTTGATTTGGCACAGTTTTAAGTTTGAGATAGAGGACAGTGCAGAAATGCATGTAAAGAACTGAGGAATGGGGAAGGGGAGAAGGAGGTCATGTATGTCAGATACAGGAAGAAAGATGCATCTGAAAGATCTGTGTCTGTTGGAGATCTCCTATCTTTTTGCCAGTGAATAAACTCTTAACATGGCTTGAGTATAAAAGAATTAACTGGGGTTTTTTTTTTTACATATCTTGTTAAATAAAACTATATCATTTTCTAGGCAGAAATAATATTGCAGTATACTATAGTGCAGCAGGAATGTTGCTGAAAAAATGGTCACTTAGAATTTCTCAAAAGGATATGTATTCAGGATTGTAGTTGATATAGTCTGTGCTGGGATAGTCCAAAACATGGAGGTGCTTTTCTCTTTTTGTGATTTTTCGGTGTGTTAATTCCAGACTAGACATTGAGCCATCACTAGAGATAAATATCATCTTTGCTCTGGGAGGGGAAATAAATATATGTCTACATTTATACATATGTATACATGGAAAGAGAGAGAGCTTGTCTGAATCAAAGCTTTATAATTCTTCTCTTTAAAATCCACATAAAATACAAATACAGAATCAAAACTGGAATAGTGAGGAACATATTTCCCATCGCATGCTGCAGGGCATAAGCTAATCTGCTGCTGAGATCAGGCACGAACCCTTCTTCAACCCCGTGTTGTTTTTCATTACACAACTGGCTGTTTGCATTATGTTTTTTATTAGAACTTGATTGTTTAATGACAAAGATACAGAGTTATGCTAAAATAAATAGAAAGCTCTATAGTGGAGAAGGAGAAAATAGACTCAATGAAAAATAAAGACAAGGACTGCTAGATTCTGCAGCACTCACCCCAATCCATCCAAAGCCAGCAAAAATGTTCCTCACTTACACATGCATTTGCTTTATTAACCCCCATCCCCCAGCAAAACCCACGGCTGTATTACATAGGACCTGGTGGTGTTCCTTTTGCTTCCTTCATTTCATAAGGAGATATTTCCATAAACAATTTCAGTTAGGAAAGTTGTGTACGAGACTGCTATACCTTTAAAGAAAGAAGTGGCAAGTCTGTGTGTTAAAACTAGTCTGAAATGCAGGGAATATTGTCTGCCTTAAGATAAAGGATTGCAGTTCTGTTGGACAAATGTTCTCATCTGCTGTAACTCATCTATTAGGTAGCTTTTGTAAATGTGTTATAATAGAACATTAGCCTTGGCAGTGTGCAGAGTTGGTTTGTGTGCAGTTGTTCGGACAAGTGATTGCTTATATTGGAACAATTGAGTTTATTTTTGGGTTTGGGGGGAGGGGAGGGGGCTTGTTCCTTTGAAAAAGCCAGCAAAAAAACCCATGCAGGACACCATGTGAAACAATTTCATAAGGTTTTTCATCCAAGCTGCTTTACATCACCAAAAAAAAAAAACCAAAACCAAAAACCCTAAAACATAACAAAAGCAAACAATCAAGCAAACAAAAAAAACCCCAA